>CM034467.1:12379202-12407525 GCA_019925255.1 Litchi chinensis | reverse complement strand
TATACACCATTTCGACAGGTTTGGCGCCCAACGACGTCGTCTAGTTTCGTTTTGAGTTGTCATTATGCACCGTGCATCACTTTAGCTGATTTTGCACTCATATTCTGTTTACGGTGGTTAGGTGACACCGGAAGGCTCCTAATTTGCCCGTCTCATCGTATACACCATTTCGAGAGGTTTGGTGCCCAACGATGCCGTCTAGTTTCGTTTTGAGTTACCGTTATGCACCGTGCATCACTTTAGCCGATTTTGCACTCATAGTCCGTTTACTGTGGTTAGGTGACACCGGAAGGATCCTAATTTGCTCGTCTCATCATGTACACCATTTCGAGACGTTTGGTACCCAACGACGCCGTCTAGTTTAGTTTAGTGTTGCCGTTATGCACCGTGCATCACTTTAGTTGATTTTGCACTCATATTCCGTTTACTGTGGTTAGGTGACACCGGAAGGCTCCTAATTTGCTCATCTCATCGTATACACCATTTCAAGAGGTTTGGTGCCCAACGACGTCGTCTAGGTTCGTTTTGAGTTGCCGTTATGCACCGTTCATCACTTTAGCAGATTTTGCACTCATAGTCCGTTTACGGTGGTTAGGTGACACCGAAAGGATCCTAATTTGCTCGTCTCATCGTATACACCATTTCGAGAGATTTGGTGCCCAACGACGCCGTCTAGTTTCGTTTTGAGTTACCGTTATGCATCGTGCATCACTTTAGCCGATTTTGCTCTCTTATTCCGTTTATTGTGGTTAGGTGACACGGGAAGGCTCCTAATTTGCTCGTCTCATCCTGTACACCATTTCGAGACGTTTGGTACCCAACAACACCGTCTAGTTTAGTTTATAGTTGCCGTTATGCACCGTCCATCACTTTTGCCTATTTCGCACTCATATTCCGTTTACTGTGTTTAGGTGACACCGGAAGGCTCCTAGTTTGCTCGTCTCATCATATACACCATTTCGAGAGGTTTGGTGCCCAACGATGCCGTCTAGTTTCGTTTAGAGTTACCGTTATGCACCGTGCATCACTTTAGCCGATTTTGCACTCATAGTCCGTTTACTGTGGTTAGGTGACACCGGAAGGATCCTAATTTGCTCGTCTCATCGTATACACCATTTTGAGAGGTTTGGTGCCCAACGATGCCGTCTAGTTTCGTTTTGAGTTACCGTTATGCACCGTGCATCACTTTAGCCGATTTTGCACTCATAGTCCGTTTACTGTGGTTAGGTGACACCGGAAGGCTCCTAATTTGCTCGTCTCATCATGCACACCATTTCGAGACGTTTGGTACCCAACGACATCGTCTAGTTTAGTTTATAGTTGCCGTTATGCACCGTCTATCACTTTTGCCTATTTCGCACTCCTATTCCGTTTACGGTGGTTAGGTGACACCGAAAGGCTCCTAATTTTCCCGTCTCATCGTATACACCATTTCGAGAGGTTTGGTGCCCAACGATGCCGTCTAGTTTCGTTTTGAGTTACCGTTATGCACCGTGCATCACTTTAGCCGATTTTGCACTCATAGTCCGTTTACTGTGGTTAGGTGACACCGGAAGGCTCCTAATTTGCTCGTCTCATCATGTACACCATTTCGAGACGTTTGGTACCCAACGACACCGTCTAGTTTAGTTTATAGTTGCCGTTATGCACCGTCCATCACTTTTGCCTATTTCGCACTCATATTCCGTTTACTGTGTTTAGGTGACACCGGAAGGCTCCTAGTTTGCTCGTCTCATCATATACACCATTTCGAGAGGTTTGGTGCCCAACGATGCCGTCTAGTTTCGTTTTGAGTTACCGTTATGCACCGTGCATCACTTTAGCCGATTTTGCACTCATAGTCCGTTTACTGTGGTTAGGTGACACCGGAAGGATCCTAATTTGCTCGTCTCATCATGTACACCATTTTGAGACGTTTGGTACCCAACGACACCGTCTAGTTTAGTTTATAGTTGCCGTTATGCACCGTCTATCACTTTTGCCTATTTCGCACTCCTATTCCGTTTACGGTGGTTAGGTGACACCGAAAGGCTCCTAATTTGCCCGTCTCATCGTATACACTATTTCGAGAGGTTTGGTGCCCAACGATGCCGTCTAGTTTCGTTTTGAGTTACCGTTATGCACCGTGCATCACTTTAGCCGATTTTGCACTCATAGTCCGTTTACTGTGGTTAGGTGACACCGGAAGGATCCTAATTTGCTCGTCTCATCATGTACACCATTTCGAGACGTTTGGTACCCAACGACACCGTCTAGTTTAGGTTAGTCTTGCCGTTATGCACCGTTCATCACTTTAGCAGATTTTGCACTCATATTCCGTTTACGGTGGTTAGGTGACACCGGAAGGCTCCTAATTTGCCCGTCTCATCGTATACACTATTTCGAGAGGTTTGGTCCCCAACAACGCCGTCTAGTTTCGTTTTGAGTTACCGTTATGCATCGTGCATCACTTTAGCCGATTTTGCACTCATATTCCGTTTACTGTGGTTAGGTGACACGGGAAGGCTCCTAATTTGCTCGTCTCATCATGTACACCATTTCGAGACGTTTGGTACCCAACGACACCGTCTAGTTTAGTTTATAGTTGCCGTTATGCACCGTCCATCACTTTTGCCTATTTCGCACTCATATTCCGTTTACTGTGGTTAGGTGACACCGGAAGGCTCCTAGTTTGCTTGTCTCATCATATACACCATTTCGAGAGGTTTGGTGCCCAACGGCCCCATCTAGTTTCGTTTATAGTTGCCGTTATGCACCGTGCATCATTTTAGCCTATTTTGCACTCATATTCCGTTTACTGTGGTTAGGTGACACTGGAAGGCTCCTAATTTGCTCGTCTCATCGTATACACCATTTTCGAGTGGTTTGGTGTCCAACGACGTCGTCTAGTTTCGTTTTGAGTTGTCGTTATGCATCGTGCATCACTTTAGCAGATTTTGCACTCATATTCTGTTTACGGTGGTTAGGTGACACCGGAAGGCTCCTAATTTGCTCGTCTCATCGTATACACCATTTCGAGAGGTTTGGTGCCCAACGATGCCGTCTAGTTTCGTTTTGAGTTACCGTTATGCACCGTGCATCACTTTAGCCGATTTTGCACTCATAGTCCGTTTACTGTGGTTAGGTGACACCGGAAGGATCCTAATTTGCTCGTCTCATCATGTACACCATTTCGAGACGTTTGGTACCCAACAACACCGTCTAGTTTAGTTTAGTGTTGCCGTTATGCACCGTGCATCACTTTAGCTGATTTTGCACACATATTCCGTTTACTGTGGTTAGGTGACACCGGAAGGCTCCTAATTTGCTTCTCTCATCGTATACACCATTTCGAGAGGTTTGGTGCCCAACAACGTCTTCTAGGTTCGTTTTAAGTTGCCGTTATGCACCGCACATCACTTTAGCAGATTTTGCACTCATATTCCGTTTACGGTGGTTAGGTGACACCGGAAGGCTCCTAATTTGCTCGTCTCATCGTATACACCATTTCGAGAGGTTTGGTGCCCAACGACGCCATCTAGTTTTGTTTTGAGTTGCCGTTATGCACCGTGCATCACTTTAGCCGATTTTGCACTCATATTCCGTTTACTGTGGTTAGGTGACACTGGAAGGCTCCTAATTTGCTCGTCTCATCATGTACACCATTTCGAGACGTTTGGTACCCAACGACACCGTCTAGTTTAGTTTATAGTTGCCGTTATGCACCGTCCTTCACTTTTGTCTATTTCGCACTCATATTCCGTTTACTGTGGTTAGGTGACACCGGAAGGCTCCTACTTTGCTCGTCTCATCATATGCACCATTTCGAGAGGTTTGGTGCCTAACGGCCGCATCTAGTTTCGTTTATAGTTGCCATTATGCACCGTGCATCACTTTTGCCTATTTTGCAGTCATATTCCGTTTACGGTGGTTAGGTTGTAGGGAAAAATCAATTTTAGATTTAACGCGTGTTATGCCCATTTTCTGGACCAGCCCAGTTGGGCCAGTACATGTTCATTTAATTTAAACAGGAACAAGGGCCTGGGAGGCCCAAAAATAGAACCAGCAGCTGCTGCAAGCCCAGACCGTGAGGCCGCCCAGGTCGCGAGCCAGCAACAGTTCTTCAGCATGTCACCTACCAATGCTTTCAGCTCGAGGAGCTCGCGAGGTCGCACCAATTGCAAGCTCGAGAGCTCGCGCTGACCTCCAGATCGCCTCACCTCCTCTCCAGCATACATCTGGCTGACCAGAAAGTCTACTCATGAGAAACCGTGTGCAGCAAGCTGTCAGAGTTACCAACTCTCATGGTTTCCCGCCGGAAACTGCCTACACAATTACCCAGAAACATTAAATGAAGTAAGGACTTCTACAGGTATAATTAATGCAAACCTGTGCAAATCATGATTACCTTCACAATTAATGCAGCATGGCAATGTCAGAAGCAGTTGAAACTAGCCGTTGCCAGTTGCTTGTATAATATTCTTTTGTATTTTTTATTGTGAGCTCCCTTCCTCTATAAAGAGGGGAGACATTTTTACTGTACAACAAGCTTGATCAGACTAGAAGAGCTATCACTCTGCCGGAATTATATCAGAGTGGCCGTGGATGTAGGTGCAGTCACCGAACCACGTAAAAATCCTGGTGTTTCTTCTCTCTTTCACCCACTCTTTCTCCTTAACTACTTACTGATCGCCTCATTAAGTTTATCAACCACCGAATCCAACATTCTTCCACCTAAATTAATCACCACCAACCTACAACTTCATTAATTAACCGTTTCCTACCCTTCAATCAACACGTTCATCCATTAATTACCAAGTCCGCCGTCTGGGCCCCAGAATCTCTAGTTGACCGTTTCCGGACGTCAACAACGCGGAAACGTGGATTTCAAAAATTTTTTCAAACAAAACATACCCGATCGATGCTAGTAATAACAATTCAATAATTAAATTAATAAGATCGAATCTTACCTTGCATGAATATTGAATTGATCCCTTTTGATTCGCAAATTATTCATCATTCGATCTTCCTTGCTATGACTCTTCACAAAAGAAACTGTGTGTGGGCACAATCTTGAAGAATCAAATTACGAAATCTTTTATGAAAGATCATTATGTGAGATGGAGTAATTTGGTGTTTTTAATTAATGGAAGTTTTTGGTTCAAGTAGCCAAAAAATTCATCATCTTAGTTACTAACATAAAAGACCCTTTTATAATAGTAAATTAGAGTTTTCTAATTTAACAAGGAATACAATTTCCTCTTTAAATTGGAAAACATAGTTCATATCCAATACGAAATCAAATTCTTTATTGGTCTAGAACTCTTTACTTTTAATTTAATAAGGAATCTAATTTCTATTAAAACTTCTTTAATTCAATTTAAAATGGAATCTAATTCCAATTAAATTAAATTACTATTTCCATTAATTAAAAGATTTTTCATTAAATTAAATGATTCTAAATCATAAATAATTTAATGACACTATTTAAAATTGAACTCATAATCTCTATAGATAATTAAATAATTAACACTTAATTAAATAATTACATATATTTAAATAATCAAATTATTTAAATAATTCGTGAACATGTCCATATGACATTAATAATTGGACAATCCAATTATATTCTTTCATTTATTTCTTTATGTGGTTGTGAGCTAGCAAGGGGACCGAATGGACCTACAATTTGAGCTCCAATAATATCGGAATTATTAATTAAACTCTTTAATTAAATAATTCACTATTATTAATGACAGGTCCCTTCCCAGACCTTATCTAAGCTCTCGTCTGGAGGATCCTGTCGGGCACTTCAACGGATTCATCGAAACCGACTCGTCGGATCGAAGACCTCCGGGAAGCGAACCCTATCTTTCTATCTTCGGTTTACTCGTTAAAACTTAGTGATTTTATTTTATTTATAACTGGTTGGGAGGGATAAACTTTTCTTTGATTCTATTTCAAATTTATTTTATAAAAATTTCGGCAGCATAACGACTGCATTTTCGATAAACCAAAATTTCACCTGTCATGAAAATACACTTCGACTATTTCTGAACACCTCCCAACTTCTTTATTCTCAATCATGCATCAATCATCACCATTTCATAAGCATAAACAATGAATTCAAATTCAACATGTACATATATGAACTATATATATAGAATGCATGATTATATTTACAACTTACAAATTCAACATCAATGTAATTCAAAAGTTAATAGGTTAAATACATATACCAAAAATGTATATACACGTCTTGCGCTATCGCCCACCTACCAATGTATGTACAAACAAAAGATCTCGATCTCGTCCGACGATGGCACGCAATAAAAACAAACAAGCTACAAAATGAACAACAAGTTAGTGCGATAACATCATAGGATATCATATCACACATACTAACATATAAAATTTCAAGTCTTAAAATTTTCTTTAAAACTCTTCCATGTGTATCCTTGACTCATTCTAACCATCACGGGCGATTATAACTCACGCCAACGTGAAGCTTACTAATGCATCTCAACCACTACGTTACGGAATTTACTGCATCGTACGTAGGGCGCTAAACTCATCACTGAACAACTACAATGCGGAATTCTCTGCATCGCAAATGTAGTGCTAAATCTCTCAACGACTACGAGCGGAATTTACTGCATCGCGTCGTAGCGCTAACTGTCAACTAACCAACTACGTGCGGAATTGTCTGCATCGCAACGTAGCGCTATACTTTTCTATAAACTGAGCGATTACAGACGGAATTCTCTGCGTCGTCACGTAACGCTAAATTTCATAAACTTATAAGGTATACACATGGGTTTTCATAATCAATTTCTTTAAGTGCAAAAGCACAAATGACTTTAGTTTGAAAATCTTGAAAGCTTCCTTAGTTCATTTTCTCTACATTCAACTCATAATCATTTTCTAGAAACATATGGATTACATAGGAATCCATACGCTTAACTTTTAACTATATCATTATATATTATTTCCGATTTCCTTTATTACATAGCTACTATAGTCATTTAACCTCATCAAGAATTTGTATGACCATTTAAAAAAACTATTAAGTGGCGAACCACTTACCTCAAGGCCGCGTCAAGCGTCTCGACGAGGCTCCTGGACGCCGCTCACGTGCTCGTCACCTACACAACAAGTTCTCTTTATTACTATTAACAAAAACCTCCATTTCTCAACTATACGCTAGAATTCCCAACTATGCCCAATTTTCTCTATATAGCTCTTAACTCGATTCTAATTCAACCGAGACTCTCAAATCCCGATTTTTGTGGAAAATTTTTAGTTTTGGACTGCTAGGGATGTCCCCACACAGTCCGTTTACTTGTCGGAGGCTTAAAACGGAAAATCACAATTTTAATTAAAATTGACAGCCCTTGACATAACAGATGGTAACCTGCTGCTCGGGGCTCCGTTTTCCTTCGTTCTTTTTCCTACGGCTCACTTACATCACATTCTAGTCACACGACAAATTTCATTGAAAAATATTATCGTTTGCTATGTCAAATCTAAGGAAAACGTCCGTTTTGGACACTTTTGGGCGCAATTAAGTGCCCGTTTTGCAATCTCTTGGTTTCGGGTTAGCGACGCTAGATTTTATTTCATAACTAAACTTCATTTAACTTATAATGACTAACTAAACTCATTTCATGCCATAAAAATTACATTAAGCTAGCCGTTTCACTTCTCAGAGCTCTAACGGCACTATTTTGTGCATAACTTGCACAATTTTTATCGGATTCGATCCGTTCCAAAACCTATGGTTTTCTATGGTTCCTAGGCATCATTTGAGGTGTAGAACACCCCCATATAGGTCAGTTTTGGTCAGGTCTTCTCTAGCTCAAAAATTCCACTCGGGATTGCAAAATTGTCAAATTTGCTCTATTGATCTCTACATGCCTCTCTATGCTTTTCTATGCTTTTTCATGCCAAATTTTGAGTTAAAAACCATATAAACTCAAGGCTATCTACTGCTCTTCAAGTCCTCAACACTCACATAAACATAACTTTGTCATCCAAAGCTCTCAAACTCACTCGCACTTTTTGTCAATCACTTAGTGTGCATAAAACACCATTTTCGGTTTCTATTTTGAGGGTGGGTATAACAGCCCTTATACATCAAGTTATGGCATCAATTACACTCAAAACTCATCCTTGATGATTCTATAACAATCTCCTAAGGTTCTAACAAGATTTAAGAGCAATCTAATCACATAAACTAACAAAATCCTGCAGTAATTGTTTCAGCAGCACTGCTGAAATTTTCAGCAAGAAAAGATTAAGAAATTTGCTTCTCTTACTTGGTTCTTTGTTTGGGGAGTTGAGAGGGGTCTAAGAAGGATGTTTGAGGGCTTGGAAAGCAACTTGGATGGTGATCCTTCCCCTTTTTCTCCTGGCCGACCAGCCTTGACGCGATTCTGTTCCAGCTCGCGGTCTGGCTCGTTTCTGCTCTGTTCCTGCTCTGTTTCTGCTCTGTTTCTGCTCGACCAGCAGGTGATACTCCTTCCTCTTCATGCCTCCTCCCTTTCCTCCTCCTTTGCTGCCCAGTTTACTGTAGTTCACGGCCTCTGGATCCTTCTCACGCGAGCTGCCTGAACCCGCGACTTGCACTGTCGCGCGAGAGTTCTGCTCGCGTCCACCTGCTGCTGCTGCTGTCTTCTTCTTCCTCTCTTGCTGTGATTCACAACCAGCAGCTGCTTCTCTTCTCTCTTCTGGTCCTCTTCTCACGGCATCAACCACCCTTTTCTTTCTCTCACGATTTCTCTCGGTTTCTCTCGAAGGAAGGCTGAAATTGCTGAAATTTCTGCTGAAAATCCACTAAGTATTGATATTTATAATCAACAACTTCCAATATTTGCATCTTGTCCCATTTCTTTTTAATTTTATTAAACTCTCATCTCCTTTCTTTAATTCTCATATTAGCCCCTCTATACTTGTTTTAAATTCTTATTTCGTTAACATTTTCGTTCGCTCGTCAAGCTTGAATTATATATATAAAAAAAACTAAACTTATTTTATTAATCTTGACTCTCTCTTTTTAATTGAATTTTAATTCGATTATCATTTACTAACATCTTGAATTTCTGGACTTAGATTTTCATTGGGACGTTACTAAACTTTTTAATACGACGAATTTCATCGTATTTTAAATGAATATATTTCGGAGGTTATGAAATTAAATCAATTAAACGTAGAGAGTTATATATTATCTCTCTACCTTAGTTTCTAACGTTAGGACTTTAGAAGTCGAAGCTAGGAGTTTACAATTAACCTTAGAGTTACTCCACTAAAAACCCAAGGTTGCACTCTCAAGATTGTAGATGTTTTACACAATCTGAATTTTCAGTGTCCATCGATTTAATCATTTCATATGGTTTGATCCTCCACAAGTAGTTCATAATTAGAGCTAGGTCATTAAAGTCCGTTATACCTCTCTAATTATATCTTATTCCAATAAGTACCATTGATTCTCTAATGAACAATATATTCATAACAACTTATGAATTTATCTTTCCGTTTACTCGTAAACAAAAAGTCGAGCGCTCTTATTGTTCAAGACCCGAATTAACACTTTAAGGGAATTACTCATCTACTTCTCGCAAGAAGGAGTGGATTCCACTATTGTGTAGAATGTTCCCAGCCATTTATCAAATCACATCTCCAAAGTACGAAGCTTATTGACTGTAAATCTATAACAGTCTCACCCATGTAAATCAAAAGATATGACTCAACAAATAGGAGTCCATAAAACACTCAGGATTAAGATCAATCCATATATGATTATCTAGTTGATAAATATGAATTTCTTTATTTAACGGATATTAATAAAAAATTCATTTTATCGTGGTCCAGTCCTATATAATCTCTATCATATAAGGTGCCTCCATTTTCATGTCGCCACATAAACGATCCCGGATAAGATCATCGCATCAAATACAAAATGGACCGCAACTGTAGATTTACCACAAATAAAATACCCAACTTTGTTTGCTTTCTACGGACTCTTTAGATTACTGATCTCAAATTAAATCCTCTTGTATATAACACTTATATACTTAGTTTGAGATTACATAAGTAATCATGGATGTTACATGATATTTGTATGAAGCAAACATTTCATAAATGCTTATCAAAATAAATATATTTTATTTATTAATTAATTTAAACATTTACAAATTACAAGCTCTTAGAGCATATTACCCTAACATAGGTGACACCAGAAGGCTCCTAGTTTGCTTGTCTCATCATATACACGATTTCGAGAGGTTTGGTGCCCAACAGCCCTATCTAGTTTCGTTTATAGTTGCCGTTATGCACCGTGCATCACTTTAGCTTATTTTGCACTCATATTCCGTTTACTGTGGTTAGGTGACACCGGAAGGATCCTAATTTGCTCGTCTCATCATGTACACCATTTCGAGACGTTTGGTACCCAACGAAACCGTCTAGTTTACTTTAGTGTTGCCGTTATGCACCGTGCATCACTTTAGTCGATTTTGCACTCATATTCCGTTTACTGTGGTTAGGTGACACCGGAAGGCTCCTAATTTGCCCGTCTCATCGTATACACCATTTCGAGAGGTTTGGTGCCCAACGACGCCATCTAGTTTCGTTTTGAGTTACCGTTATGCACCGTGCATCACTTTAGGCGATTTTGAACTCATATTCCGTTTACTGTGGTTAGGTGACACCGGAAGGATCCTAATTTGCTCGTCTCATCATGTACACCATTTCGAGACGTTTGGTACCCAAAGACACCGTCCAGTTTAGTTTAGTGTTGTCGTTATGCACCGTGCATCACTTTAGCCGATTTTGCACTCATATTCCGTTTATTGTGGTTAGGTGACACCGGAAGGCTCCTAATTTGGTCGTCTCATCGTATACACCATTTCGAGAGGTTTGGTGCCCAACGACGTCGTCTAGGTTCGTTTTGAGTTGCCGTTATGCACCGTGCATCACTTTAGGCGATTTTGCACTCATATTCCCTTTACGGTGGTTAGGTGACACCGGAAGGCTTCTAATTTGCTCGTCTCATCGTATACACCATTTCGAGAGGTTTGGTGCCCAACGACGCCGTCTAGTTTCGTTTTGAGTTGCTGTTATGCACCGTGCATCACTTTAGCCGATTTTGCACTCATATTCCGTTTACTGTGGTTAGGTGACACCGGAAGGCTCCTAATTTGCTTGTCTCATCATATACACCATTTCGAGACGTTTGGCACCCAACGACACCGTCTAGTTTAGTTTAGTGTTGCAGTTATGCACTGTGCATCACTTTTGCCTATTTTGCACTCCTATTCCGTTTACTGTGGTTAGGCGACACCGGAAGGCTCCTAATATGCTCGTCTCATCGTATGCACCATTTCGAGAGGTTTGGTGCTCAACGACGCCGTCTAGTTTCGTTTTGAGTTGCCGTTATGCACCGTACATCACTTTAGGCGATTTTGCACTCATATTCCGTTTACTGTGGTTAGGTGACACCGGAAGGATCCTAATTTGCTCATCTCATCATGTACACCATTTCAAGACGTTTGGTACCCAACGACACCGTCTAGTTTAGTTTAGTGTTGCCGTTATGCACCGTGCATTACTTTAGCCGATTTTGCACTCATATTCCTTTTATTGTGGTTAGGTGACACCGGAAGGCTCCTAATTTGCTCGTCTCATCGCATACACCATTTCGAGAGGTTTGGTGCCCAACGACGTCGTCTAGGTTCGTTTCGAGTTGCCGTTATACACCGTGCATCACTTTAGCAGATTTTGCACTCATATTCCGTTTACGGTGGTTAGGTGACACCGGAAGGCTCCTAATTTGCTCGTCTCATCGTATACACCATTTCAAGACGTTTGGTGCCCAACGACGCCGTCTAGTTTCGTTTTGAGTTGCCGTTATGCACCGTGCATCACTTTAGCCGATTTTGCACTCATATTCCGTTTACTGTGGTTAGGTGACACCGGAAGGCTCCTAATTTGCTTGTCTCATCATGTACACCATTTCGAGACGTTTGGCACCCAACGACACCGTCTAGTTTAGCTTAGTGTTGCAGTTATGCACCGTGCATCACTTTTGCCTATTTTGCACTCATATTCCGTTTACTGTGGTTAGGTGACACCGGAAGGCTCCTAATTTGCTCGTCTCATCGTATACACCATTTTCGAAAGGTTTGGTGCCCAACGACGTCGTCTAGTTTCGTTTTGAGTTGTCGTTATGCACCGTGCATCACTTTAGCAGATTTTGCACTCATATTCTGTTTACGGTGGTTAGGTGATACCGGAAGGCTCCTAATTTGCTCCTCTCATCGTATACACCATTTCGAGAGGTTTGGTGCCCAACGATGCCGTCTAGTTTCGTTTTGAGTTACAGTTATGCACCGTGCATCACTTTAGCCGATTTTGCACTCATAGTCCGTTTACTATGGTTAGATGACATCGGAAGGCTCCTAATTTGCTCAGCTCATCATGTACACAATTTCGAGAGGTTTGGTGCCCAACGGCCCCATCTAGTTTCGTTTATAGTTGCCGTTATGCACCGCGCATCACTTTAGCCGATTTTGCACTCATATTCCGTTTACTGTGATTAGGTGACACCGGAAGGCTCCTAGTTTGCTCGTCTCATCATATACACAATTTCGAGAGGTTTTATGCCCAACGACCCTATCTAGTTTCGTTTATAGTTGCCGTTATCCACCGTGCATCACTTTAGCTTATTTTGCACTCACATTCCGTTTACTGTGGTTAGGTGACACCGGAAACTTCCTAATTTGCTCGTCTCATCATGTGCACCATTTCGAGACGTTTGGTACCCAACGACACCGTATAGTTTAGTTTAGTGTTGCTGTTATGCACCGTGCATCAGTTTTGCCGATTTTGCACTCATATTCCGTTTACTGTGGTTAGGTGACACCGGAAGGCTCCTAATCTGCCCGTCTCATCATATACACCATTTCGAGAGGTTTGGTGCCCAATGACGCCGTCTAGTTTTGTTTATAGTTGCCGTAATGCACCGTGCATCACTTATGCCTATTTTGCACTCATATTCCGTTTACTGTGGTTAGGTGACACCGGAATGCTCCTAATTTGCTCGTCTCATCGTATACACCATTTTCGAGAGGTTTTGTGCCCAACGACGTCGTCTAGTTTCGTTTTGAGTTGTCGTTATGCACCGTGCATCACTTTAGCCGATTTTGCACTCATATTCTGTTTACGGTGGTTAGGTGACACCGGAAGGCTCCTAATTTGCTCGTCTCATCGTATACACCATTTTGAGAGGTTTGGTGCCCAACGATGCCGTCTAGTTTCGTTTTGAGTTACCGTTATGCACCGTGCATCACTTTAGCCGATTTTGCACTCATAGTCCGTTTACTGTGGTTAGGTGACACCGGAAGGCTCCTAATTTGCTCAGCTCATCATGTACACAATTTGGAGAGGTTTGGTGCCCAACGGTCCCATCTAGTTTCGTTTATAGTTGCCGTTATGCACCGTGCATCACTTTTGCCTATTTTGCACTCATATTCCGTTTACTGTGATTAGGTGACACCGGAAGGCTCCTAGTTTGCTCGTCTCATCATATACACCATTTCGAGAGGTTTGGTGCCTAACGGCCCTATCTAGTTTCGTTTATAGTTGCCATTCTGCACCGTGCATCACTTTAGCTTATTTTGCACTCATATTCCATTTACTGTGGTTAGGTGACACCGGAAAGTTCCTAATTTGCTCGTCTCATCATTTACACCATTTCGAGACGTTTGGTACCCAACGACACCGTCTAGTTTAGTTTAGTGTTGCCGTTATGCACCGTGCATCAGTTTTGCCGATTTTGCACTCATATTCCGTTTACTGTGGTTAGGTGACACCGGAAGGCTCCTAATTTGCTCTTCTCATCATATACACCATTTCGAGAGGTTTGGTGCCCAACGGCCCCATCTAGTTTCATTTATAGTTTTCGTTATGCACGGTGCATCACTTTAGCCGATTTTGCACTCATATTCCGTTTACTGTGGTTAGGTGACACCCGACGGCTTCTAATTTGCTCGTCTCATCGTATACACCATTTCGAGAGGTTTGGTGCCAACGACGCCGTCTAGTTTCGTTTTGAGTTGCCGTTATGCACCGTGCATCACTTTAGCCGATTTTCCACTCATATTCCGTTTACTGTGGTTAGGTGACACCGGAAGGCTCCTACTTTGCTTGGCTCATCATGTACACCATTTCAAGAGGTTTGGTGCCCAACGACCCCATCTAGTTTCGTTTATAGTTGCCGTTATGCACCGTGCATCACTTATGCCTATTTTGCACTCATATTCCGTTAACGGTGGTTAGGTGACACCGGAAGGCTCCTAGTTTGCTCGTCTCATCATATACACCATTTCGAGAGGTTTGGTGCCCAACGACCCTATCTAGTTTCGTTTATAGTTGCCGTTATGCACTGTGCATCACTTTAGCCGATTTTGCACCATATTCCATTTACTGTGGTTAGGTGACACCGGAAGGCTCCTAATTTGCTCGTCTCATCATATACACTATTTCGAGAGGTTTGGTGCCCAACGACCCGTCTAGTTTCGTTTAGAGATACCGTTATGCATCGTGGATCACTTTAGCCGATTTTGCACTCATATTCTGTTTACTGTGGTTAGGTGACACCAGAAGGCTCCTAATTTGCTCATCTCATCATATACACCATTTCGAGAGGTTTGGTGCCCAACGGCCAGATCTAGTGTCGTTTATAGTTGCTGTTATGCACCGTGCATCACTTTAGCCTATTTTGCACTCATATTCTGTTTACGGTGGTTAGGTGACACGGGAAGGCTCCTAATTTGCTCGTCTCATCGTATACACCATTTCGAGAGGTTTGGTGCCCAACGACGCCGTCTAGTTTCGTTTTGAGTTACTGTTATGCAACGTGCATCACTTTAACTGATTTTGCACTCATAGTCCATTTACTGTGGTTAGGTGACACCGGAAGGCTCCTAATTTGCTCGTCTCATCTATACACCATTTCGAGAGGTTTGGTGCCCAACGGCCCCATCTAGTTTCATTTATAGTTGCCGTTATGCACCGTGCATCACTTTAGCCGATTTTGCACTCATATTCCGTTTACTGTGGTTAGGTGACACCGGAAGGCTCCTTATTTGCTCGTCTCATCCGGTACACCATTTCGAGAGGTTTGGTGCCAAACGACGCCGTCTAGTTTCGTTTTGAGTTGCCGTTATGTACCGTGCATCACTTTAGCCGATTTTGCACTCATATTCCGTTTACTGTGGTTAGGTGACACGGGAGGGCTCCTAATTTGCTCGTCTCATCATGTACACCATTTAAGAGGTTTGGTGCCCAACGGCTCCATCTAGTTTCGTTTATAGTTGCCGTTATGCACCGTGCATCACTTATGCCTATTTTGCACTCATATTCCGTTTACGGTGGTTCGGTGACACCGGAAGGCTCCTAGTTTGCTCGTCTCATCATATACACCATTTCGAGAGGTTTGGTGCCCAACGGCCCTATCTAGTTTCGTTTATAGTTGTCGTTATGCACTGTGCATCACTTTACCCAATTTTGCACTCATATTCCGTTTACTCTGGTTAGGTGACACCGGAAGGCTCCTAATTTGCTCGTCTCATCATATACACTATTTCGAGAGGTTTGGTGCCCAACGATGCCGTCTAGTTTCGTTTAGAGATAACGTTATGCACCGTGCATCACTTTAGCCGATTTTGCACTCATATTCCGTTTACTGTGGTTAGGTGACACCGGAAGGCTCCTAGTTTGCTCGTCTCATCATATACACCATTTTGAGAGGTTTGGCACCCAACGGCCCTATCTAGTTTCGTTTATAGATGCTGTTATGCACCGTGCATCACTTTAGCCTATTTTGCACTCATATTCCGTTTACTGTGGTTAGGTGACACCCGAAGGCTCCTAATTTGCTCGTCTCATCCGGTACACCATTTCGAGAGGTTTGGTGCCAAACGACGCCGTCTAGTTTCGTTTTGAGTTGCCGTTATGCACCGTGCATCACTTTAGCCGATTTGGCACTCATATTCTGTTTACTGTGGTTAGGTGACACCGGAAGGCTCCTAATTTGCTCAGCTCAACATGTACACAATTTCGAGAGGTTTGGTGCCCAACGGCCCCATCTAGTTTCGTTTATAGTTGCCGTTATGCACCGTGCATCACTTTTGCCTATTTTGCACTCATATTCCGTTTACTGTGGTTAGGTGACACCGGAAGGCTCCTAGTTTGCTCGTCTCATCATATACACCATTTCGACAGGTTTGGTGCCCAACGGCCCTATCTAGTTTCGTTTATAGTTGCCTTTATGCACCGTGCATCAATTTAGCTTATTTTGCACTCATATTCCGTTTACTGTGGTTAGGTGACACCGGAAAGTTCCTAATTTGCTTGTCTCATCATGTACACCATTTCGAGACGTTTGGTACCCAACGACACCGTATAGTTTAGTTAATGTTGCCGTTATGCACCGTGCATCACTTTTGCCGATTTTGCACTCATATTCCGTTTACTATGGTTAGGTGACACTGGAAGGCTCCTAATTTGCTCGTCTCATCATATACACCATTTCGAGAGGTTTGGTGCCCAACGGCCCCATCTAGTTTCATTTATAGTTGCCGTTATGCACCGTGCATCACTTTAGCCGATTTTGCACTCATATTCCGTTTACTGTGGTTAGGTGACACCGGAAGGCTCCTAATTTGCTCCTCTCATCCGGTACACCATTTCGAGAGGTTTGGTGCCAACGACGCCGTCTAGTTTCGTTTTGATTTGCCGTTATGCACCGTGCATCACTTTAGCCGATTTTGCACTCATATTCCGTTTACTGTGGTTAGGTGACACGGGAGGGCTCCTAATTTGCTCGTCTCATCATGTATACCATTTCAAGAGGTTTGGTGCCCAACGGCCCCATCTAGTTTCGTTTATAGTTGCCGTTATGCACCGTGCATCACTTACGCCTATTTTGCACTCATATTCCGTTTACTGTGGTTAGGTGACACCGGAAGGCTCCTAATTTGCTCGTCTCATCATATACACCATTTCGAGAGGTTTGGTGCCCAACGGCCCTATCTAGTTTCGTTTATAGTTGCCGTTATGCACCGTGCATCACTTTAGCCGATTTTGCACTCATATTCCGTTTACTGTGGTTAGGTGACACGGAAGGCTCCTAATTTGCTCGTCTCATCATATACACCATTTCGAGAGGTTTGGTGCCCAACGACGCCGTCTAGTTTCGTTTAGAGTTACCGTTATGCACCGTGCATCACTTTAGCCGATTTTGCACTCATATTCCGTTTACTGTGGTTAGGTGACACCGGAAGGCTCCTAATTTGCTCGTCTCATCATATACACCATTTCGAGAGGTTTGGTGCCCAACGGCCCCATCTAGTTTCGTTTATAGTTGCCGTTATGCACCGTGCATCACTTTAGCCGATTTTGCACTCATATTCCGTTTACTGTGGTTAGGTGACACCGGAAGGCTCCTAATTTGCTCGTCTCATCATATACACCATTTCGAGAGGTTTGGTGCCCAACGGCCCCGTCTAGTTTCGTTTATAGTTGCCGTTATGCACCGTGCATCACTTTAGCCGATTTTGCACTCATATTCCGTTTACTGTGGTTAGGTGACACCGAAAGGCTCCTAATTTGCTCGTCTCATCATGTACACCATTTCGAGAGTTTGGTACCCAACGACACCGTCTAGTTTAGTTTAGTGTTGCCGTTATGCACCGTGCATCACTTTTGCCGATTTTGCACTCATATTCCGTTTACTGTGGTTAGGTGACACCGGAAGGCTCCTAATTTGCTCGTCTCATCATATACACCATTTCGAGAGGTTTGGTGCCCAACGACGCCGTCTAGTTTCGTTTAGAGTTGCCGTTATGCACCGTGCATCACTTTAGCCGATTTTGCACTCATATTCCGTTTACTGTGGTTAGGTGACACCGGAAGGCTCCTAATTTGCTCGTCTCATCATATACACCATTTCGAGAGGTTTGGTGCCCAACGACACCGTCTAGTTTCGTTTAGTGTTGCCGTTATGCACCGTGCATCACTTTAGCCGATTTTGCACTCATATTCCGTTTACTGTGGTTAGGTGACACCGGAAGGCTCCTAATTTGCTCGTCTCATCATATACACCATTTCGAGAGGTTTGGTGCCCAACGGCACCGTCTAGTTTCATTTATAGTTGCCGTTATGCACCGTGCATCACTTTAGCCGATTTTGCACTCATATTCCGTTTACTGTGGTTAGGTGACACCGGAAGGCTCCTAATTTGCTCGTCTCATCATATACACCATTTCGAGAGGTTTGGTGCCCAACGGCCCCATCTAGTTTCGTTTATAGTTGCCGTTATGCACCGTGCATCACTTTTGCCGATTTTGCACTCATATTCCGTTTACTGTGGTTAGGTGACACCGGAAGGCTCCTAGTTTGCTCGTCTCATCATATACACCATTTCGAGAGGTTTGGTGCCCAACGGCCCTATCTAGTTTCGTTTATAGTTGCCGTTACGCACTGTGCATCACTTTAGCCGATTTTGCACTCATATTCCGTTTACTGTGGTTAGGTGACACCGGAAGACTCATAATTTGCTCGTCTCATCATATACACCATTTCGAGAGGTTTGGTGCCCAACGACGCTGACAGGACCCTTCCCAGACCTTATCTAAGCTCTTGTCTGGAGAATCCTGCCGGGCACTTCAACGGATTCCTCGAAACCGACTCGTCGGATCGAAGACATCCGGGAAGCGAACCCTATCTTTATGTATCCGGTTTACTCGTTAAAACTTAGTGATTTGAATTTGAATCGTCACTGGTTGGGAGTGGTAAACATTTTCTTTGATTCTTTTTTTTCTAATTCATTTTATAAAAATTTCGGCAGCATAACGACTGCATTTTTGATAAACCAAAATTTGACCTGTAAGGAAAATAACACTTCGACTATTTCAATACACCTCCCAACTTCTTTAATTCTCAATCATGCATCATTCATCACACTTTCATAAGCATAACAATAAGCTTTAATGCCAAGTATACATATATGAATCATATATAGTATGCATGAATATATTTACATTTTTCAATCTCAACATCATGGAAATTCAAAATATACATAATTAAATACATACTACAAAAATGTATATACACGTCTTGAGTTATCGCCCACCTATCAATGTATATGCAAGCAAAAGGTCTCGATCTCGTCCGACGGCGGCACGCAATAAAAACAAATGAGCTACAAAATAAATCAGAGGTTAGTGCAATAAGGATATATAATATCACATACACCAACATAAGATTTCATTATTGACTCGAGTTTTACAACTTCTTTAAAAATTCTTCCATGTGTATCCTTGACTCATTCTAACCATCACGGGCGATTTTAGCTAACGCCAACGTGAAGCTTACTAATGCATCTCAACCACTACGTTACGGAATTTACTGCATCGTACGTAGGGCGCTAAACTATTTACTGAACAACTACAATGCGGAATTCTCTGCATCGCAAATGTAGTGCTAAATCTCTAGACGACTACGAGCGGAATTTACTGCATCGCTTCGTAGCGCTAACTGTCAATTAACCAACTACGTGCGGAATTGTCTGCATCGCAACGTAGCGCTATACTTTTCTATAAACTGAGCGATTACGGACGGAATTCTCTGCGTCGTCACGTAACGCTAAATCTCATAGCTTTTAAGGTATACACATGGGTTTTCATAATCAATTTCTTTAAGTGCAAAAGCACAAATGACTTTAGTTTGAAAATCTTGAAAGCTTTCTTAGTTCATTTTCTCTACATACAACTCATAATCATTTTCTAGAAACATATGGATTACATAGGAATCCATACGCTTAACTTTTAACTATATCATTATATATTATTTTCGATTTCCTTTATTATATAGCTACTATAGTCATTTAACATCATCAAGAATTTGCATGACCATTTAAAAAGCTATTAAGTGGCGAACCACTTACCTCAAGGCCGCGTCAAGCGTCTCGACGAGGCTCCTGGACGCCGCTCACGTACTCGTCACCTACACAACAAGTTTCTCTTCATTACTATTAACAAAAACCTCCATTTCTCAACTATACGCTAGAATTCCCAACTATGCTCAATTTTCTCTATATAGCTCTTAACTCGATTCTAATTCAACCGAGACTCTCAAATCCCGATTTTTGTGGAAAATTTTTAGTTTTGGACCCCTAGGGATATCCCCACACAGTCCGTTTACTTGTCGGAGGCTTAAAACGAAAAATCACAATTTTAATTAAAATGGACAGCCCTTGACATAACAGATGGTAACCTGCTGCTCGGGGCTCCGTTTTCCTTCGTTCTTTTTCCTACGGCTCACTTATATCACATTCTAGTCACACGACAAATTTCATTGAGAAATATTATCGTTTGCTATGTCAAATCTAATGAAAACATCCGTTTTGGACACTTTCGGGTGCAATTTTAATGCACGTTTTGCAAACTCTTGGTTTCGGGTTAGCGACGCTTGTTTTTCTTCCACCACTAAGCTTCATTTAACTAATAATGACTAACTAAACTCATTTCATGCCATGAAAATTACATTAAGCTAGCCGTTTCACTTCTCAGAGCTCTAACGGCACTATTTTGTGCATAACTTGCACAATTTTTATCGGATTCGATCCGTTCCAAAACCTATGGTTTTCTATGGTTCCTAGGCATCATTTGAGGTGTAGAACACCCCCATATAGGTCAGTTTTGGTCAGGTCTTCTCTAGGTCAAAAATTCCACTCGGGATTGCAAAAATTGTCAAATTTGCTCTATTGATCTCTACATGCCTCTCTATGCTTTTCTATGCTTTTTCATGCCAAATTTTGAGTTCAAAACCATCTAAACTCAAGGCTATCTACTGCTCTTCAAGTCTTTAACACTCACATAAACATAACTTTGTCATCCAAAGCTCTCAAAATTCATTTAAACATTTTGTCAAATGGGTGGAGTGTGAGAAAAACTAATTCCCGATTCTGTTGTGAGCAAGGATATGGCAGCCCATATATATAGTTCTAATGCATCATTTACACACAAAAACTCATCATCTAAGGTTCTATATCAATCATTTAGGTTTTGACATCAATTTCAAGTGTCAAACATTCAACAAAATACAAAATTTCTGCACACAGAAAATTCAGCAGCTCAACTGAATGTTTCAACAACAAGAAGAAAGAAATAAGATGATATCTTACTTGCTTCTTGTTTAGAGGGTTTGGAGGGGCTTGAGAGAGGTCTTAGAGGGGCTGTTTGAAGCTTGTAAGGGCTGCTCCTTCACTCGTTTCTGCTGGTCGTCCAAGTTACTACAGTTCCTTCACGTTTCTACCTCTTTCACGCTTGTTTTGTTTCGGTTCTGCTTCCCCTTCACGACCAGCTCTGTTCTGCTCTTGTTAGGCACGTCCAAGCTGCTGGTTGCTTCATCTTTTCATGTCTTCTCCCTCTCTTCTTTTGGCCTTTCACTCCTGTTCTTGATCTCTTCCTTGATTCTGCTCTGTTTCAAGTCTGGATGCTACAGTAGCGCTGCTGTCTTTGGTTCACGACTTCTTCTATTTTCTCATGGCTGAAAGCTGCTGTTTGATGCATGAAAATCACACGTCTTTCACGCGTGATCAGCTCTGGTTTGGTGTTGCACGGCTGCAGCTGTCTATTTCTCTTGGTTTCCAGCAGCTTCTTTCGGTTCCAGCAGTTTCTTCCCACTCTCTCGACTGATGACTTGTGTGTTTGCTGAAAATTTTTCAGCCCAAGTGTTATATATATACTAATGGAACTCTTCTTAATCACATCCTTGCCCCAACTCTTTTTAATTTCACTTAAACCTTTGATTTCTTTCTTGTCATGCACAGCTGCCCCTCTCCTTTGTTTTTAACTTTCCGGGCAGCTTTAATTCTTCTTTCTTTTTGGCTTCTAAATATTTTGTGTATATATCTCATTAATGATTTATGGAATCTCAAGCTTGCCCTTTGATTTATTTTTAATTATCAACCACTTCTTTAACTAAATTAAATTTAATGATTAACTAACCATTCTAAATAACACATTCTAGATTTGCACTTACTATTATTGTTTTCTTTAGCTTGTCTCTTATTTACGAATGGATTATTTTACTATTCTTTGATCTATTTCTTTACTAACTTTATTGCGATGTTCTTCTAGAATGAGCGCTCACAAAATCGATGAATCGATTTAGATTAATACTAACTTGATTTTATTGCAATACTACTTAACTTTTTATGATCGATGAATTTCGTTGTACTCTTAATTTAATAACTTTCTGAGGCCATGAAGTTCAATTAATTAATTGTAGGGATTTATATTATTTCCCTAATCTAGCTTTTAATACTAGGAATTCATAAGTCGAGACTAGGGGTTTACAGACGCCGTCTAGTTTCGTTTAGAGATACCGTTATGCGTCGTGCATCACTTTAGCCGATTTTGTACTCATATTCCGTTTAATGCGGTTAGGTGACACCGGAAGGCTCCTAGTTTGCTCGTCTCATCATATACCCATTTTGAGAGGTTTGGTGCCCAACGGCCCTATCTAGTTTCGTTTATAGATGCCGTTATGCACCGTGCATCACTTTAGCCGATTTTGCACTCATATTCTATTTACTGTGGTTAGGTGACACCCGAAGCTCCTAATTTGCTCGTCTCATCGGTACACCATTTCGACAGGTTTGGTGCCAAACGACGCCGTCTAGTTTCGTTTTGAGTTGCCGTTATGCACCGTGCATCACTTTAGCCGATTTGGCACTCATATTCCGTTTACTGTGGTTAGGTGACACCGGAAGGCTCCTAATTTGCTCAGCTCATCATGTACACAATTTCGAGAGGTTTGGTGCCCAACGGCCCCATCTAGTTTCGTTTATAGTTGCCGTTATACACCGTGCATCACTTTTGCCTATTTTGCACTCATATTCCGTTTACTGTGATTAGGTGACACCGGAAGGCTCCTAATTTGCTCGTCTCTCATCATATACACCATTTTGAGAGGTTTGGTACCCAACGGCCCTATCTAGTTTCGTTTATAGATGCCGTTATGCACCGTGTATCACTTTAGCCTATTTGCACTCATATTCCGTTTACTGTGGTTAGGTGACACCGGAAGGCTCCTAATTTGCTCGTCTCATCGTATACACCATTTTCGAGAGGCTTTGTGCCCAACGACGTCGTCTAGTTTCGTTTAGAGTTGTCGTTATGCACCGTGCATCACTTTAGCAGATTTGCACTCATATTCTGTTTACGGTGTTAGGTGACACCGGATGGCTCCTAATTTGCTCGTCTCATCGTATACACCATTTCGAGAGGTTTGGTGCCCAACGATGCCGTCTAGTTTCGTTTTGAGTTGCCGTTATGCACCGCGCATCACTTTAGCCGATTTTGGACTCATATTCCGTTTACTGTAGTTAGGTGACACCGGAAGGCTCCTAATTTGCTCAGCTCATCATGTACACAATTTTGAGAGGTTTGGTGCCCAACGGCCCCATCTAGTTTCGTTTATAGTTGCCGTTATGCACCGTGCATCAATTTTGCCTATTTTGCACTCATTTTCCGTTTACTGTGATTAGGTGACACCGAAGGCTCCTAGTTTGCTCGTCTCATCATATACACCATTTCGAGAGGTTTTGTGCCCAACGGCCCTACTAAGTTTAGTTTTCGTTTAGAGTTGCCGTTATGCACCGTGCATCACTTTAGCCGATTTTGCACTCATATTCCGTTTACTGTGGTTAGGTGACACCGGAAGGCTCCTAATTTGCTCGTCTCATCATATACACCATTTCGAGAGGTTTGGTGCCCAACGACCCCGTCTAGTTTCGTTTAGAGTTGCCGTTATGCACCGTGCATCACTTTAGCCGATTTTGCACTCATATTCCGTTTACTGTGGTTAGGTGACACCGGAAGGCTCCTAATTTGCTCGTCTCATCATATACACCATTTCGAGAGGTTTGGTGCCCAACGACGCCGTCTAGTTTCGTTTAGAGTTACCGTTATGCACCGTGCATCACTTTAGCCGATTTTGCACTCATATTCCGTTTACTGTGGTTAGGTGACACCGGAAGGCTCCTAATTTGCTCGTCTCATCGTATACACCATTTCGAGAGGTTTGGTGCCCAACGACCCCGTCTAGTTTCGTTTAGAGTTGCCGTTATGCACCGTGCATCACTTTAGCCGATTTTGCACTCATATTCCGTTTACTGTGGTTAGGTGACACCGGAAGGCTCCTAATTTGCTCGTCTCATCGTATACACCATTTCGAGAGGTTTGGTGCCCAACGACCCGTCTAGTTTCGTTTTAGAGTTGCCGTTATGCACCGTGCATCACTTTAGCCGATTTTGCACTCATATTCCGTTTACTGTGGTTAGGTGACACCGGAAGGCTCCTAATTTGCTCGTCTCATCATATACACCATTTCGAGAGGTTTGGTGCCCAACGGCCCCATCTAGTTTCGTTTATAGTTGCCGTTATGCACCGTGCATCACTTATGCCGATTTTGCACTCATATTCCGTTTACTGTGGTTAGGTGACACCGGAAGGCTCCTAATTTGCTCGTCTCATCATATACACCATTTCGAGAGGTTTGGTGCCCAACGACCCTATCTAGTTTCGTTTAGAGTTGCCGTTATGCACCGTGCATCACTTTAGCCGATTTTGCACTCATATTCCGTTTACTGTGGTTAGGTGACACCGGAAGGCTCCTAATTTGCTCGTCTCATCGTATACACCATTTCGAGAGTTTGGTGCCCAACGACCCGTCTAGTTTCGTTTAGAGTTGCCGTTATGCACCGTGCATCACTTTAGCCGATTTTGCACTCATATTCCGTTTACTGTGGTTAGGTGACACCGGAAGGCTCCTAATTTGCTCGTCTCATCGTATACACCATTTCGAGAGGTTTGGTGCCCAACGACCCCGTCTAGTTTCGTTTAGTTGCCGTTATGCACCGTGCATCACTTTAGCCGATTTTGCACTCATATTCCGTTTACTGTGGTTAGGTGACACCGGAAGGCTCCTAATTTGCTCGACTCATCGTATACACCATTTCGAGAGGTTTGGTGCCAAACCCCGTCTAGTTTCGTTTAGAGTTGCCGTTATGCACCGTGCATCACTTTAGCCGATTTTGCACTCATATTCCGTTTACTGTGGTTAGGTGACACCGGAAGGCTCCTAATTTGCTCGTCTCATCGTATACACCATTTCGAGAGGTTTGGTGCCCAACGACCCCGTCTAGTTTCGTTTAGAGTTGCCGTTATGCACCGTGCATCACTTTAGCCGATTTTGCACTCATATTCCGTTTACTGTGGTTAGGTGACACCGGAAGGCTCCTAATTTGCTCGTCTCATCGTATACACCATTTCGAGAGGTTTGGTGCCCAACGACCCCGTCTAGTTTCGTTTAGAGTTGCCGTTATGCACCGTGCATCACTTTAGCCGATTTTGCACTCATATTCCGTTTACTGTGGTTAGGTGACACCGGAAGGCTCCTAATTTGCTCGTCTCATCGTATACACCATTTCGAGAGGTTTGGTGCCCAACGACCCGTCTAGTTTCGTTTAGAGTTGCCGTTATGCACCGTGCATCACTTTACCGATTTTGCACTCATATTCCGTTTACTGTGGTTAGGTGACACCGGAAGGCTCCTAATTTGCTCGTCTCATCGTATACACCATTTCGAGAGGTTTGGTGCCCAACGACCCCGTCTAGTTTCGTTTAGAGTTGCCGTTATGCACCGTGCATCACTTTAGCCGATTTTGCACTCATATTCCGTTTACTGTGGTTAGGTGACACCGGAAGGCTCCTAATTTGCTCATCTCATCGTATACACCATTTCGAGAGGTTTGGTGCCCAACGACCCCGTCTAGTTTCGTTTAGAGTTGCCGTTATGCACCGTGCATCACTTTAGCCGATTTTGCACTCATATTCCGTTTACTGTGGTTAGGTGACACCGGAAGGCTCCTAATTTGCTCGTCTCATCGTATACACCATTTCGAGAGGTTTGGTGCCCAACGACCCCGTCTAGTTTCGTTTAGAGTTGCCGTTATGCACTGCATCACTTTAGCCGATTTTGCACTCATATTCCGTTTACTGTGGTTAGGTGACACCGGAAGGCTCCTAATTTGCTCGTCTCATCGTATACACCATTTTGAGAGGTTTGGTGCCCAACGACCCCATCTAGTTTCGTTTAGAGTTGCCGTTATGCACCGTGCATCACTTTAGCCGATTTTGCACTCATATTCCGTTTACTGTGGTTAGGTGACACCCGAAGGCTCCTAATTTGCTCGTCTCATCGTATACACCATTTCGAGAGGTTTGGTGCCAAACGACTCCGTCTAGTTTCGTTTTGAGTTGCCGTTATGCACCGTGCATCACTTTAGCCGATTTGCACTCATATTCCGTTTACTGTGGTTAGGTGACACCGGAAGGCTCCTAATTTGCTCATCTCATCATGTACACAATTTCGAGAGGTTTGGTGCCCAACGGCCCCATCTAGTTTCGTTTAGAGTTGCCGTTATGCACCGTGCATCACTTTAGCCTATTTTGCACTCATATTCCGTTTACTGTGGTTAGGTGACACCGGAAGGCTCCTAATTTGCTCGTCTCATCATATACACCATTTCGAGAGGTTTGGGCCCAACGGCCCTATCTAGTTTCGTTTATAGTTGCCTTTATGCACCGTGCATCACTTTAGCTTTTTTTGCACTCATATTCCGTTTACTGTGGTTAGGTGACACCGGAAGGCTCCTAATTTGCTCGTCTCATCATGTACACCATTTCGAGACGTTTGGTACCCAACGACACCGTCTAGTTTAGTTAATGTTGCCGTTATGCACCGTACATCACTTTACCGATTTTGCACTCATATTCCGTTTACTGTGGTTAGGTGACACTGGAAGGCTCCTAATTTGCTCGTCTCATCATATACACCATTTCGAGAGTTTGGTGCCCAACGCCCCATCTAGTTTCATTTATAGTTGCCGTTATGCACCGTTCATCACTTTAGCCGATTTTGCACTCATATTCCGTTTACTGTGGTTAGGTGACACCCGGAAGGCTCCTAATTTGCTCCTCTCATCGGTACACCATTTCGAGAGGTTTGGTGCCCAACGACCGCGTCTAGTTTCGTTTTGAGTTTGTCGTTATGCACCGTGCATCACTTTAGCCGATTTTGCACTCATATTCCGTTTACTGTGGTTAGGTGACACCGGAAGGCTCCTAATTTGCTCGTCTCATCATATACACCATTTCAAGAGGTTTGGTGCCCAACGGCCCCATCTAGTTCGTTTAGAGTTGCCGTTATGCACCGTGCATCACTTACGCCTATTTTGCACTCATATTCCGTTTACTGTGGTTAGGTGACACCGGAAGGCTCCTAGTTTGCTCGTCTCATCATATACACCATTTCGAGAGGTTTGGTGCCCAACGGCGCTACTAGTTTCGTTTATAGTTTCCGTTATGCACTGTGCATCACTTTAGCCGATTTTGCACTCATATTCCGTTTACTGTGGTTAGGTGACACCGGAAGGCTCCTAATTTGCTCGTCTCATCATATACACCATTTCGAGAGGTTTGGTGGCCCAACGACGCCGTCTAGTTTCGTTTAGAGTTACCGTTATGCAACGTGCATCACTTTAGCCGATTTTGCACTCATATTCCGTTTACTGTGGTTAGGTGACACCGGAAGGCTCCTAGTTTGCTCGTCTCATCATGTACACCATTTCGAGAGGTTTGGTACCCAACGGCGCTATCTAGTTTCGTTTATGATGCCGTTATGCACCGTGCATCACTTTTATCCGATTTTGCACTCATATTCCGTTTACTGTGGTTAGGTGACACCGGAAGGCTCCTAATTTGCTCGTCTCATCCGATACACCATTTCGACAGGTTTGGTGCCCAACGACGCCGTCTAGTTTCGTTTTGAGTTGCCGTTATGCACCGTGCATCACTTTAGCCGATTTTGGCACTCATAGTCCGTTTACTGTGGTTAGGTGACACCGGAAGGCTCCTAATTTGCTCAGCTCGTCATATACACAATTCGAGAGGTTTGGTGCCCAATGGCCCCATCTAGTTTCGTTTATAGTGTGCCGTTATCCACCGTGCATCACTTTTTGCTTATTTTGCACTCATATTCCGTTTACTGTGGTTAGGTGACACCGGAAGGCTCCTAGTTTGCTCGTCTCATCATATACCCATTTCGAGAGGTTGGTGCCCAACGGCCCTATCTAGTTTCGTTTAGAGTTGCCGTTATGCACCGTGCTCACTTTAGCTTATTTTGCACTCATATTCCGTTTACTGTGGTTAG
>CM034467.1:12336743-12378702 GCA_019925255.1 Litchi chinensis | reverse complement strand
TCGACTCATCGTATACACATTTCGAGAGGTTTGGTGCCCAACGACCCCCGTCTAGTTTAGTTTAGAGTTGCCGTTATGCACCGTGCATCACTTTAGCCGATTTTTGCACTCATATTCCGTTACTGTGGTTAGGTGACACCGGAAGGCTCCTAATTTGCTCATCTCATCGTATACACCATTTCGAGAGGTTTGGTGCCCAACGACCCCGTCTAGTTTCGTTTAGAGTTGCCGTTATGCACCGTGCATCACTTTAGCCGATTTTGCACTCATATTCCGTTTACTGTGGTTAGGTGACACCGGAAGGCTCCTAATTTGCTCGACTCATCGTATACACCATTTCGAGAGGTTTGGTGGCCAACGACCCCGTCTAGTTTCGTTTAGAGTTGCCGTATGCACCGTGCATCACTTTAGCCGATTTTGCACTCATATTTTTTTCTGTGACTTGTGGGTAGGTGACACCGGAGGCTCCTAATTGCTCGATCATCGTATACACCATTTCGGAGACGTTTGGTGCCCAACGACCCCGTCTAGTTTCGTTTAGAGTTGCCGTTATGCACCGTGCATCACTTTTGCCGATTTTGCACTCATATTCCTTTTACTGTGGTTAGGTGACACGGAAGGCTCCTAATTTGCTCGTCTCATCGTATACACCATTTCGAGAGGTTTGGTGCCCAACGACCCCGTCTAGTTTCGTTTAGAGTTGCCGTTATGCACCGTGTATCACTTTAGCCGATTTTGCACTCAAATCCGTTTACTGTGGTTAGGTGACACCGGAAGGCTCCTAATTTGCTCGATCTCATTGTATACACCATTTCGAGAGGTTTGGTGCCCAACGACCCCGTCTAGTTTCGTTTAGAGTTGCCGTTATGCACCGTGCATCACTTTAGCGAGATTTGCACTCATATTCCGTTTACTGTGGTTAGGTGACACCGGAAGGCTCCTAATTTGCTCGACTCATCGTATACACCATTTCGAGAGGTTTGGTGCCCAACGACCCGTCTAGTTTCGTTTAGAGTTGCCGTTATGCAACGTGCATCACTTTAGCCGATTTTGCACTCATATTCCGTTTACTGTGGTTAGGTGACACCGGAAGGCTCCTAATTTGCTCGACTCATCGTATACACCATTTCGAGAGGTTTGGTGCCCAACGACCCCGTCTAGTTTCGTTTAGAGTTGCCGTTATGCACCGTGCATCACTTTAGCCGATTTTGCACTCATATTCCGTTTACTGTGGTTAGGTGACACCGGAAGGCTCCTAATTTGCTCGTCTCATCGTATACACCATTTCGAGAGGTTTGGTGCCCAACGACCCCGTCTAGTTTCGTTTAGAGTTGCCGTTATGCACCGTGCATCACTTTAGCCGATTTTGCACTCATATTCCGTTTACTGTGGTTAGGTGACACCGGAAGGCTCCTAATTTGCTCGACTCATCGTATACACCATTTCGAGAGGTTTGGTGCCCAACGACCCCGTCTAGTTTCGTTTAGAGTTGCCGTTATGCACCGTGCATCACTTTAGCCGATTTTGCACTCATATTCCGTTTACTGTGGTTAGGTGACACCGGAAGGCTCCTAATTTGCTCGACTCATCGTATACACCATTTCGAGAGGTTTGGTGCCCAACGACCCCGTCTAGTTTCGTTTAGAGTTGCCGTTATGCACCGTGCATCACTTTAGCCGATTTTGCACTCATATTCCGTTTACTGTGGTTAGGTGACACCGGAAGGCTCCTAATTTGCTCGACTCATCGTATACACCATTTCGAGAGGTTTGGTGCCCAACGACCCCGTCTAGTTTCGTTTAGAGTTGCCGTTATGCACCGTGCATCACTTTAGCCGATTTTGCACTCATATTCCGTTTACTGTGGTTAGGTGACACCGGAAGGCTCCTAATTTGCTCGACTCATCGTATACACCATTTCGAGAGGTTTGGTGCCCAACGACCCCGTCTAGTTTCGTTTAGAGTTGCCGTTATGCACCGTGCATCACTTTAGCCGATTTTGCACTCATATTCCGTTTACTGTGGTTAGGTGACACCGGAAGGCTCCTAATTTGCTCGACTCATCGTATACACCATTTCGAGAGGTTTGGTGCCCAACGACCCGTCTAGTTTCGTTTAGAGTTGCCGTTATGCACCGTGCATCACTTTAGCCGATTTTGCACTCATATTCCGTTTACTGTGGTTAAGTGACACCGGAAGGCTCCTAATTTGCTCGACTCATCGTATACACCATTTCGAGAGGTTTGGTGCCAACGACCCCGTCTAGTTTCGTTTAGAGTTGCCGTTATGCACCGTGCATCACTTTAGCCGATTTTGCACTCATATTCCGTTTACTGTGTTAGGTGACACGGAAGGCTCCTAATTTGCTCGACTCATCGTATACACCATTTCGAGAGGTTTGGTGCCCAACGACCCCGTCTAGTTTCGTTTAGAGTTGCCGTTATGCACCGTGCATCACTTTAGCCGATTTTGCACTCAAATTCCGTTTACTGTGGTAGGTGACACCGGAAGGCTCCTAATTTGCTCGACTCATCGTATACACCATTTCGAGAGGTTTGGTGCCCAACGACCCCGTCTAGTTTCGTTTAGAGTTGCCGTTATGCACCGTGCATCACTTTAGCCGATTTTGCACTCATATTCCGTTTACTGTGGTTAGGTGACACCGGAAGGCTCCTAATTTGCTCGACTCATCGTATACACCATTTCGAGAGGTTTGGTGCCCAACAACCCCGTCTAGTTTCGTTTAGAGTTGCCGTTATGCACCGTGCATCCACTTAGCCGATTTTGCACTCATATTCCGTTTACTGTGGTTAGGTGACACCGGAAGGCTCCTAATTTGCTCGACTCATCGTATACACCATTTCGAGAGGTTTGGTGCCAACGACCCGTCTAGTTTCGTTTAGAGTTGCCGTTATGCACCGTGCATCACTTTAGCCGATTTTGCACTCATATTCCGTTTACTGTGGTTAGGTGACACCGGAAGGCTCCTAATTTGCTCACTCATCGTATACACCATTTCGAGAGGTTTGGTGCCCAACGACCCCGTCTAGTTTTCGTTTAGAGTTGCCGTTATGCACCGTGCATCACTTTAGCCGATTTTGCACTCATATTCCGTTTACTGTGGTTAGGTGACACCGGAAGGCTCCTAATTTGCTCGACTCATCGTATACACCATTTCGAGAGGTTTGGTGCCCAACGACCCCGTCTAGTTTCGTTTAGAGTTGCCGTTATGCACCGTGCATCACTTTAGCCGATTTTGCACTCATATTCTGTTTACTGTGGTTAGGTGACACCGGAAGGCTCCTAATTTGCTCGACTCATCGTATACACCATTTCGAGAGGTTTGGTGCCCAACGACCCCGTCTAGTTTCGTTTAGAGTTGCCGTTATGCACCGTGCATCACTTTAGCCGATTTTGCACTCATATTCCGTTTACTGTGGTTAGGTGACACCGGAAGACTCCTAATTTGCTCGACTCATCGTATACACCATTTCGAGAGGTTTGGTGCCCAACGACCCGTCTAGTTTCGTTTAGAGTTGCCGTTATGCACCGTGCATCACTTTAGCCGATTTTGCACTCATGTTCCGTTTACTGTGGTTAAGTGACACCGGAAGGCTCCTAATTTGCTCGACTAATCGTATACACCATTTCGAGAGGTTTGGTGCCCAACGACCCCGTCTAGTTTCGTTTAGAGTTGCCGTTATGCACCGTGCATCACTTTAGCCGATTTTGCACTCATATTCCGTTTACTGTGGTTAGGTGACACCGGAAGGCTCCTAATTGCTCGACTCATCGTATACACCATTTCGAGAGGTTTGGTGCCCGACGACCCCGTCTAGTTTCGTTTAGAGTTGCCGTTATGCACCGTGCATCACTTAGCCGATTTTGCACTCATATTCCGTTTACTGTGGTTAAGTGACACCGGAAGGCTCCTAATTTGCTCGTCTCATCGTATACACCATTTCGAGAGGTTTGGTGCCCAACAACCCCACTCAGTTTCGTTTAGAGTTGTAGAGTTGTTGTTATTCACCGTGCGTCACTTTAGCCGATTTTGCACTCATATTCCGTTTACTGTGGTTAGGTGAAACCGGAAGGCTCCTAATTTGCTCATCTCATCGTATACACCATTTCGAGAGGTTTGGTGCCCAACGACCCCGTCTAGTTTCGTTTAGAGTTGCCGTTATGCACCGTGCATCAATTTAGCCGATTTTGCACTCATATCCGTTTACTGTGGTTAAGTGACACCGGAAGGCTCCTAATTTGCTCGACTCATCGTATACACCATTTCGAGAGGTTTGGTGCCCAACGACCCCGTCTAGTTTCGTTTAGAGTTGCCGTTATGCACCGTGCATCACTTTAGCCGACTTTGCACTCAAATTCCGTTTACTGTGGTTAGGTGACACCGGAAGGCTCCTAATTTGCTCGACTCATCGTATGCACCATTTCGAGAGGTTTGGTGCCCAACGACCCCGTCTAGTTTCATTTAGAGTTGCCGTTATGCAACGTGCATCACTTTAGCCGATTTTGCACTCATATTCCGTTTACTGTGGTTAGGTGACACCGGAATGCTCCTAATTTGCTCGACTCAACGTATACACCATTTCGAGAGGTTTGGTGCCCAACGACCCCTTCTAGTTTCGTTTAGAGTTGCCGTTATGCACCGTGCATCACTTTAACCGATTTCGCACTCAAATTCCGTTTACTGTGGTTAGGTGAAACCGGAAGGCTCCTAATTTGCTCGACTCATTGTATACACCATTTCGAGAGGTTTGGTACCCAACGACACCGTCTAGTTTCGTTTAGAGCTGCCGTTATGCACCGTGCATCACTTTAGCTGATTTCGCACTCAAATTCCGTTTACTGTGGTTAAGTGACACCGGAAGGCTCCTAATTTGCTCGACTCATCGTATACACCATTTCGAGAGGTTTGGTGCCCAACGACCCCGTCAGTTTCGTTTAGAGTTGCCGTTATGCACCGTGCATCATTTTAGCCAATTTTGCACTCATATTCCGTTTACTGTGGTTACGTGACACCGGAAGGCTCCTAATTTGCTCGACTCATCGTATACACCATTTCGAGAGGTTTGGTGCCCAACGACCCCGTCTAGTTTCGTTTAAAGTTGCCGTTATGCACCATGCATCACTTTAGCCGACTTTGCACTCAAATTCCGTTTACTGTGGTTAGGTGACACCGGAAGGCTCCTAATTTGCTCGACTCATCATATACACCATTTCGAGAGGTTTGGTGCCCAACGACCCCGTCTAGTTTCATTTAGAGTTGCCGTTATGCACCGTGCATCACTTTAGCCGATTTCGCAGTCAAATTCCGTTTACTGTGGTTAAGTAACACCGGAAGGCTCCTAATTTGCTCGACTCATCGTATACACCATTTCGAGAGGTTTGGTGCCCAACGACCCAGTCTAGTTTCGTTTAGAGTTGCCGTTATGCACCGTGCTTCACTTTAGCCGATTTTGCACTGATGTTCCGTTTACTGTGGTTAAGCGACACCGGAAGGCTCCAAATTTGCTCGACTCATCGTATACACCGTTACGAGAGGTTCGGTGCTCAACGACCCCGTCTAGTTTCGTTTAGAGTTGCCGTTATGCACCGTGCATCACTTTAGCCGATTTTGCACTCATGTTCCGTTTACTGTGGTTAAGTGACATCGGAAGGCTCCTAATTTGCTCGACTCATCGTATACACCATTTCGAGTGGTTTGGTGCCCAACGACCCCGTCTAGTTTCGTTTTGAGTTGCCGTTATGCACCGTGCATCACTTTAGCCGATTTTGTACTCATATTTCGTTTACTGTGGTTAGGTGACACCGGAAGGCTCCTAATTTGCTCGACTCATCGTATACACCATTTCGAGAGGTTTGGTGCCCAACTACCCCGTCTAGTTTCGTTTAGAGTTGTCGTTATTCACCGTGCGTCACTTTAGCCGATTTCGCACTCAAATTCGTTTACTGTGGTTAGGTGACACCGGAAGGCTCCTAATTTGCTCGACCCATCGTAGACACCATTTCGAGAGGTTTGGTGCCCAACGACCCCGTCTAGTTTCGTTTAGAGTTGTCGTTATTCACCGTGCATCACTTTAGCCGATTTCGCACTCAAATTCTGTTTACTGTGGTTAGGTGACAACGGAAGGCTCCTAATTTGCTGACCCATCGTATACACCATTTCGAGAGGTTTGGTGCCCAACGACCCCGTCTAGTTTCGTTTAGAGTTGTCGTTATTCACCGTGCCTCACTTTAGCCGATTTCGCACTCAAATTCTGTTTACTGTGGTTAGGTGTCAACGAAAGGCTCCTAATTTGCTCGACCCATCGTAGACACCATTTCGAGAGGTTTGGTGCCCAAAGACCCCGTCTAGTTTCGTTTAGAGTTGCCGTTATCCACCGTGCATCACTTTAGCCGATTTTGCACTCATATTCCGTTTACTGTGGTTAGGTGACACCGAAGACTCCTAATTTGCTCGACTCATCGTATACACCATTTCGAGAGGTTTGGTGCCCAACGACCCAGTCCAGTTTCGTTTAGAAATGCCGTTATGCACCGTGCATCAATTTAGCCGATTTTGCACTCATATTCAGTTTACTGTGGTTAAGTGACACCGGAAGGCTCCTAATTTGCTCGACTCATCGTATACACCATTTCGAGAGGTTTGGTGCCCAACGACCCCGTCTAGTTTCGTTTAGAGTTGCCGTTATACACCGTGCTTCACTTTAGCCGATTTTGCACTCATATTCCGTTTACTGTGGTTAGGTGACACCGCAAGGCTCCGAATTTGTTCGACTCATCATATACACCATTTCGAGAGGTTTGGTGCCCAACGAACCCGTCCAGCTTCGTTTAGAAATGCCGTTATGCACCGTGCATCAATTTAGCCGATTTTGCACTCATATTCAGTTTACTGTGGTTAAGTGACACCGGAAGGCTCCTAATTTGCTCGACTCATCGTATACACCATTTCGATAGGTTTGGTGCCCAACGACCCCGTCTAGTTTCGTTTAGAGTTGCCATTATGCACCGTGCATCACTTTAGCCGACTTTGCACTCAAATTCCGTTTACTGTGGTTAGGTGACACCGGAAGGCTCCTAATTTCCTCGACTCATCGTATGCACCATTTCGAGAGGTTTGGTGCCCAACAACCCCGTCTAGTTTCATTTAGAGTTGCCGTTATGCAACGTGCATCAGTTTAGCCGATTTTGCACTCATATTCCGTTTACTGTGGTTAGGTGACACCGGAAGGCTCCTAATTTGCTCGACTCATCGTATACACCATTTCGAGAGGTTTGGTGCCCAACAACGCCGTCTAGTTTCGTTCAGAGTTGTTGTTATTCACCGTGCGTCACTTTAGCCGATTTCGCACTCAAATTTCGTTTACTGTGGTTAGGTGACACCGTAAGGCTCCTAATTTGCTCGACCCATCGTAGACACCATTTCGAGAGGTTTGGTGCCCAACGACCCCGTCTAGTCTCGTTTAGAGTTGCCGTTATGCACCGTGCATCACTTTAGCCGATTTTGCACTCATATTCCGTTTACTGTGGTTAGGCGACACCGCAAGGCTCCTAATTTGTTCGACTCATCGTATACACCATTTCGAGAGGTTTGGTGCCCAACGACCCCGTCTAGTTTCGTTTAGAGTTGCCGTTATGCACCGTGCATCAGTTTAGCCGATTTTGCACTCATATTCCGTTTACTGTGGTTAGGTGACACCGGAAGGCTCCTAATTTGCTCGACTCAACGTATACACCATTTCGATAGGTTTGGTGCCCAACGACCCCTTCTAGTTTCGTTTAGACCTGCCGTTATGCACCGTGCATCACTTTAACCGATTTCGCACTCAAATTCCGTTTACTGTGGTTAGGTGAAACCGGAAGGCTCCTAATTTGCTCGACTCATTGTATACACCATTTCGAGAGGTTTGGTACCCAACGACACCGTCTAGTTTCGTTTAGAGCTGACGTTATGCACCGTGCATCACTTTAGCCGATTTCGCACTCAAATTCCGTTTACTGTGGTTAAGTGACACCGGAAGGCTCCTAATTTGCTCGACTCATCGTATACACCATTTCTAGAGGTTTGGTGCCCAACAACCCCATCTAGTTTCGTTTAGAGTTGTCGTTATTCACTGTGCGTCACTTTAGCCGATTTCGCACTCAAATTCCGTTTACTGTGGTTCGGTGACACCGTAAGGCTCCTAATTTGCTCGACCCATCGTAGACACCATTTCGAGAGGTTTGGTGCCCAACGACCTCGTCTAGTTTCGTTTAGAGTTGGCGTTATGCACCGTGCATCACTTTAGCCGATTTTGTACTCATATTCCGTTTACTGTGGTTAGGTGACACCGCAAGACTCCTAATTTGCTCGACTCATCGTATACACCATTTCGAGAGGTTTGGTGCCCAACGACCCCGTCTAGTTTCGTTTAGAGTTGTCGTTATGCACCGTGCATCACTTTAGCCGACTTTGCACTCATATTCCGTTTACTGTGATTAGGTGACACCGGAATGCTCCTAATTTGCTCGTCTCATCGTATACACCATTTCAGGAGGTTTGGTGCCCAACGACCTCGTCTAGTTTCGTTTAGAGTTGCCGTTATGCACAGTGCATGACTTTAGCCGATTTGGCACTCATATTCCGTTTACTTTGGTTAGGTGACACCGGAAGACTCCTAATTTGCTCATCTCATCGTATACACCATATCGAGAGGTTTGGTACCCAACGACCCCGTCTAGTTTCGTTTAGAGTTGCCGTTATGCACCGTGCATCACTTTAGCCGATTTTGCACTCATATTCCGTTTACTGTGGTTCGGTGACATCGGAAGGCCCCTTATTTGCTCGACTCATCGTATACACCATTTCGAGAGGTTTGGTACCCAACGACCCCGTCTAGTTTCGTTTAGAGTTGCCGTTATGCACCGTGCATCACTTTAGCCGATTTGGCACTCATATTCCGTTTACTGTGGTTAAATGACACCGGAAGGCTCCTAATTTGCTCGACTCAGCGTATACACCATTTCAGGAGGTTTGGTGCCCAACGACCTCGTCTAGTTTCGTTTAGGGTTGCCGTTATGCACAGTGCATGACTTTAGCCGATTTGGCACTCATATTCCGTTTACTTTGGTTAGGTGACACCGGAAGACTCCTAATTTGCTCATCTCATCGTATACACCATATCGAGAGGTTTGGTACCTAACGACCCCGTCTTGTAAACCCCTAGTCTCGAGTTATGAATTCCTAGTGTTAAAAGCTAGATTAGGGAAATAATATAAATCCCTACAATTAATTAATTGAACTTCATGGCCTCAGAAAGTTATTAAATTAAGAGTACGACGAAATTCATCGATCATAAAAAGTTAAGTAGTATTGCAATAAAATCAAGTTAGTATTAATCTAAATCGATTCATCGATTTTGTGAGCGCTCATTCTAGAAGAACATCGCAATAAATTTAGTAAAGAAATAGATCAAAGAATAGTAAAATAATCCATTCGTAAATAAGAGACAAGCTAAAGAAAACAATAATAGTAAGTGCAAATCTAGAATGTGTTATTTAGAATGGTTAGTTAATCATTAAATTTAATTTAGTTAAAGAAGTGGTTGATAATTAAAAATAAATCAAAGGGCAAGTTTGAGATTCCATAAATCATTAATGAGATATATAAACAAAATATTTAGAAGCCAAATTGAAGAAGAAACACAAAAAGAAAGAAGAATTAAAGCTGCCCGGAAAGTTAAAAACAAAGGAGAGGGGCAGTTGTGCATGACAAGAAAGAAATCAAAGGTTTAAGTGAAATTAAAAAGAGTTGGGGCAAGGATGTGATTAAGAAGAGTTCCATTAGTATATATATAACACTTGGGCTGAAAAATTTTCAGCAAACACACAAGTCATCAGTCGAGAGAGTGGGAAGAAACTGCTGGAACCGAAAGAAGCTGCTGGAAACCAAGAGAAATAGACAGCTGCAGCCGTGCAACACCAAACCAGAGCTGATCACACATGAAAGACGTGCGATTTTCATGCATAAAACAGCAGCTTTCAGCCGTGAGAAAATAGAAGAAGTCGTGAACCAAAGACAGCAGCGCTGTTACAGCATCCAGACTTGAAACAGAGCAGAATCAAGGAAGAGATCAAGAACAGGAGTGAAAGGCCAAAAGAAGAGAGGGAGAAGACATGAAAAGATGAAGCAACCAGCAGCTTGGACGTGCCTAACAAGAGCAGAACAGAGCTGGTCGTGAAGGGGAAGCAGAACCGAAACAAAACAAGCGTGAAAGAGGTAGAAACGTGAAGGAACTGTAGTAACTTGGACGACCAGCAGAAACAAGTGAAGGAGCAGCCCTTACAAGCTTCAAACAGCCTCTCTAAGACCTCTCTCAAGCCCCTCCAAACCCTCTAAACAAGAAGCAAGTAAGATATCATCTTATTTCTTTCTTCTTGTTGTTGAAACATTCAGTTGAGCTGCTGAATTTTCTGTGTGCAGAAATTTTGTATTTTGTTGAATGTTTGACACTTGAAATTGATGTCAAAACCTAAATGATTGATATAGAACCTTAGATGATGAGTTTTTGTGTGTAAATGATGCATTAGAACTATATATATGGGCTGCCATATCCTTGCTCACAACAGAATCGGGAATTAGTTTTTCTCACACTCCACCCATTTGACAAAATGTTTAAATGAATTTTGAGAGCTTTGGATGACAAAGTTATGTTTATGTGAGTGTTAAAGACTTGAAGAGCAGTAGATAGCCTTGAGTTTAGATGGTTTTGAACTCAAAATTTGGCATGAAAAAGCATAGAAAAGCATAGAGAGGCATGTAGAGATCAATAGAGCAAATTTGGCAATTTTTGCAATCCCGAGTGGAATTTTTGACCTAGAGAAGACCTGACCAAAACTGACTTATATGGGGGTGTTCTACACCTCAAATGATGCCTAGGAACCATAGAAAACCATAGGTTTTGGAACGGATCGAATCCGATAAAAATTGTGCAAGTTATACACAAAATAGTGTCGTTAGAGCTCTGAGAAGTGAAACGGCTAGCTTAATGTAATTTTTATGGCATGAAATGAGTTTAGTTAGTCATTATTAGTTAAATGAAGCTTAGTGATGGAAGAAAAACAAACGTCGCTAACCCGAAACCAAGAGTTTGCAAAACGTGCATTAAAATTGCACCCGAAAGTGTCTAAAACGGATGTTTTCATTAGATTTGACATAGCAAACGATAATATTTCTCAATGAAATTTGTCGTGTGACTAGAATGTGATGTAAGTGAGCCGTAGGAAAAAGAACGAAGGAAAACGGAGCCCCGAGCAGCAGGTTACTATCTGTTATGTCAAGGGCTGTCCATTTTAATTAAAATTGTGATTTTTAGTTTTAAGCCTCCGACAAGTAAACGGACTGTGTGGGGATATCCCTAGGGGTCCAAAACTAAAAATTTTCCACAAAAATCGGGATTTGAGAGTCTCGGTTGAATTAGAATCGAGTTAAGAGCTATATAGAGAAAATTGAGCATAGTTGGGAATTTTAGCGTATAGTTGAGAAATGGAGGTTTTTGTTAATAGTAATAAAGAGAACTTGTTGTGTAGGTGACGAGTACGTGAGCGGCGTCCAGGAGCCTCGTCAAGACGCTTGACGCGGCCTTGAGGTAAGTGGTTCGCCACTCAATAGCTTTTTAAATGGTCATGCAAATTCTTGATGATGTTAAATGACTATAGTAGCTATATAATAAAGGAAATCGAAAATAATATATAATGATATAGTTAAAAGTTAAGCGTATGGATTCCTGTGTAATCCATATGTTTCTAGAAAATGATTATGAGTTGTATGTAGAGAAAATGAACTAAGAAAGCTTTCAAGATTTTCAAACTAAAGTCATTTGTGCTTTTGCACTTAAAGAAATTGATTATGAAAACCCATGTGTATACCTTAAAAGCTATGAGATTTAGCGTTACGTGACGACGCAGAGAATTCCGTCCGTAATCGCTCAGTTTATAGAAAAATATAGCGCTACGTTGTGATGCAGACAATTCCACACGTAGTTGGTTAATTGACAGTTAGCGCTACGAAGCGATGCAGTAAATTCCGCTCGTAGTCGTCTAGAGATTTAGCACTACATTTGCGATGCAGAGAATTCCGCATTGTAGTTGTTTAGTAAATAGTTTAGCGCCCTACGTACGATGCAGTAAATTCCGTAATGTAGTGGTTGAGATGCATTAGTAAGCTTCACGTTGGCGTTAGCTAAAATCGCCCGTGATGGTTAGAATGAGTCAAGGATACACATGGAAGAATTTTTAAAGAAGTTGTAAAACTCGAGTCAATAATGAAATCTTATGTTGGTGTATGTGATATTATATATCCTTATTGCACTAACCTCTGATTTATTTTGTAGCTCATTTGTTTTTATTGCATGCCGCCGTCGGACGAGATCGAGACCTTTTGCTCGCATATACATTGATAGGTGGGCTACAGCTCAAGACGTGTATATACATTTTTGTAGTATGTATTTAATTATGTATATTTTGAATTTCCATGATGTTGAGATTGAAAAATGTAAATATATTCATGCATACTATATATGATTCATATATGTATACTTGGCATTAAAGCTTATTGTTATGCTTATGAAAGTGTGATGAATGATGCATGATTGAGAATTAAAGAAGTTGGGAGGTGTATTGAAATAGTCGAAGTGTTATTTTCCTTACAGGTCAAATTTTTGGTTTATCAAAAATGCAGCCGTTATGCTGCCAAAATTTTTATAAAATGAATTAGAAAAAAAAAAAAAAGAATCAAAGAAAATTTTTACCACTCCCAACCAGTGACGATTCAAATTCAAATTACTAAGTTTTAACGAGTAAACCGGATACAGAAAGATAGGGTTTGCTTCCCGGATGTCTTCGATCCGACGAGTTGGTTTCGAGGAATCCCTTGAAGTGCCCGGCAGGATTCTCCAGACAAGAGCTTAGATAAGGTCTGGGAAGGGTCCTGTCACGTCTAGTTTCGTTTAGAGTTGCCGTTATGCACCGTGCATCACTTTAGCCGATTTTGCACTCATATTCCGTTTACTGTGGTTAGGTGACACCGCAAGGCTCCTAATTTGCTCGACTCATCGTATACACCATTTCGAGAGGTTTGGTGCCCAACGATCCAGTCTAGTTTCATTTAGAGTTGCCGTTATGCACCGTGCATCACTTTAGCCGATTTCGCACTCAAATTCCGTTTACTGTGGTTAAGTGACACCGGAAGACTCCTAATTTGCTCTACTCATCGTATACACCATTTCGAGAAGTTTGGTGCCCAACGACCCCGTCCAGTTTCGTTTAGAGTTGCCGTTATGCACCGTGCATCACTTTAGCCGATTTCGCACTCAAATTCCGTTTACTGTGGTTAGGTGACACCGGAAGGCTCATAATTTGCTCGACTCATCGTATACACCATTTCGAGAGGTTTGGTGCCCAACGACCCCGTCCCGTTTCGTTTAGAGTTGCCGTTATGCCCCGTGCATCACTTTAGCCGATTTTGCACTCATGTTCCGTTTACGGTGGTTAAGTGACACCGGAAGGCTCCAAATTTGCTCGACTCATCGTATACACCATTTCGAGAGGTTTGGTGCCCAACGACCCCGTCCAGTTTCGTTTAGAAATGCCGTTATGCACCGTGCATCAATTTAGCCGATTTTGCACTCATATTCCGTTTACTGTGGTTAAGTGACACCGGAAGGCTCCTAATTTGCTCGACTCAGCGTATACACCATTTCGAGAGGTTTGGTGCCCAACGACCCCTTCTAGTTTCGTTTAGACCTGCCGTTATGCACCGTGCATTACTTTAACCGATTTCGCACTCAAACTCCGTTTACTGTGGTTAGGTGACACCGGAAGGCTCCTAATTTGCTCGACTCATCGTATACACCATTTCGAGAGGTTTGGTACCCAACGACACCGTCTAGTTTCGTTTAGAGTTGACGTTATTCATCGTGCATCACTTTAGCCGATTTCGCACTCAAATTCCGTTTACTGTGGTTAAGTGACACCGGAAGGCTTCTAATTTGCTCGACTCATCGTATACACCATTTCGAGAGGTTTGGTGCCCAACGACCTCGTCCAGTTTCGTTAAGAGTTGCCGTTATGCACCGTGTATCAATTTAGCCAATTTTGCACTCAAATTCCGTTTACTGTGGTTACGTGACACCGGAAGGCTCCTAATTTGCTCGACTCATCGTATACACCATTTCGAGAGGTTTGGTGCCCAACGACCCCGTCTAGTTTCGTTTAAAGTTGCCGTTATGCACCATGCATCACTTTAGCCGACTTTGCACTCAAATTCCGTTTACTGTGGTTAGGTGACACCGGAAGGCTCCTAATTTGCTCGACTCATCGTATACACCATTTCGAGAGGTTTGGTGCCCAACGACCCCGTCTAGTTTCATTTAGAGTTGCCGTTATGCAACGTGCATCAGTTTAGCCGATTTTGCACTCATATTCCGTTTACTGTGGTTAGGTGACACCGGAAGGCTCCTAATTTGCTCGACTCAGCGTATACACCATTTCGAGAGGTTTGGTGCCCAACGACCCCGTCTTGTTTCATTTAGAGTTGCCGTTATGCAACGTGCATCAGTTTAGCCGATTTTGCACTCATATTCCGTTTACTGTGGTTAGGTGACACCGGAAGGCTCCTAATTTGCTCGACTCAGCGTATACACCATTTCGAGAGGTTTGGTGCCCAACGACACCTTCTAGTTTCGTTTAGACCTGCCGTTATGCACCGTGCATCACTTTAACCGATTTCGCACTCAAATTCCGTTTACTGTGGTTAGGTGACACCGGAAGGCTCCTAATTTGCTCGACTCATCGTATACACCATTTCGAGAGGTTTGGTACCCAACGACACCGTCTACTTTCGTTTAGAGTTGACGTTATGCACCGTGCATCACTTTAGCCGATTTCGCACTCAAATTCCGTTTACTGTGGTTAAGTGACACCGGAAGGCTCCTAATTTGCTCGACTCATCGTATACACCATTTCGAGAGGTTTGGTGGCAAACGACCTCGTCCAGTTTCGTTTAGAGTTGCCGTTATGCACCGTGTATCAATTTAGCCAATTTTGCACTCAAATTCCGTTTACTGTGGTTACGTGACACCGGAAGGCTCCTAATTTGCTCGACTCATCGTATACACCATTTCGAGAGGTTTGGTGCCCAACGACCCCGTCCAGTTTCGTTTAAAAATGCCGTTATGCACCGTGCATCAATTTAGCCGATTTTGCACTCATATTCAGTTTACTGTGGTTAAGTGACACCGGAAGGCTCCTAATTTGCTCGACTCATCGTATACACCATTTCGAGAGGTTTGGTGCCCAACGACCCCGTCTAGTTTCGTTTAGAGTTGCCGTTATGCACCGTGCATCACTTTAGCCGACTTTGCACTCAAATTCCGTTTACTGTGGTTAGGTGACACCGGAAGGCTCCTAATTTGCTCGACTCATCGTATGCACCATTTCGAGAGGTTTGGTGCCCAACGACCCCGTCTAGTTTCATTTATAGTTGCCGTTATGTAACGTGCATCAGTTTAGCCGATTTTGCACTCATATTCCGTTTACTGTGGTTAGGTGACACCGGAAGGCTCCTAATTTGCTCGACTCATCGTATACACCATTTCGAGAGGTTTGGTGCCAAACAACCCCGTCTAGTTTCGTTTAGAGTTGTCGTTATTCACTGTGCGTCACTTTAGCCGATTTCGCACTCATATTCCGTTTACTGTGGTTAGGTTATACCGGATGGCTCCTAATTTGCTCATCTCATCATATACACCATTTCGAGAGGTTTGGTACCCAACGACCCCGTCTAGTTTCGTTTAGAGTTGCTGTTATGCACCGTGCATCACTTTAGCCGATTTTGCACTCATATTCCGTTTACTGTGGTTAGGCGACACCGCAAGGCTCCTAATTTGCTCGACTCATCGTATACACCATTTCGAGAGGTTTGGTGCCCAACGACCCCATCTAGTTTCGTTTAGAGTTGTCGTTATGCACCGTGCATCACTTTAGCCGACTTTGCACTCATATTCCGTTTACTGTGGTTAGGTGACACTGGAATGCTTCTAATTTGCTCGTCTCATCGTATACACCATTTCAGGAGGTTTGGTGCCCAACGACCTCGTCTAGTTTCGTTTAGGGTTGCCGTTATGCACAGTGCATGACTTTAGCCGATTTGGCACTCATATTCCGTTTACTTTGGTTAGGTGACACCGGAAGACTCCTAATTTGCTCATCTCATCGTATACACCATATCGAGAGGTTTGGTACCCAACGACCCCGTCTAGTTTCGTTTAGAGTTGACGTTATACACCGTGCATCACTTTAGCTGATTTCGCACTCAAATTCCGTTTACTGTGGTTAAGTGACACCGGAAGGCTCCTAATTTGCTCGACTCATCGTATACACCATTTCGAGAGGTTTGGTGCCCAACGACCCCGTCCAGTTTCGTTTAGAGTTGCCGTTATGCACCGTGTATCAATTTAGCCGATTTTGCACTCAAATTTCGTTTACTGTGGTTAAGTGACACCGGAAGGCTCCTAATTTGCTCGACTCATCGTATACACCATTTCGAGAGGTTTGGTGCCCAACGACCCCGTCTAGTTTCGTTTAGAGTTGCCGTTATGCACCGTGCATCACTTTAGCCGATTTCGCACTCAAATTCCGTTTACTGTGGTTAGGTGACACCCCAAGGCTCCTAATTTGCTCGACTCATCGTATACACCATTTTGAGAGGTTTGGTGCCAGACGACCCCGTCTAGTTTCGTTTAGACCTGCCGTTATGCACCGTGCATCACTTTAACCGATTTCGCACTCAAATTCCATTTACTGTGGTTAGGTGACACCGGAAGGCTCCTAATTTGCTCGACTCATCGTACACACCATTTCCAGAGGTTTGGTACCCAACGACACCGTCTAGTTTCGTTTAGAGTTGACGTTATACACCGTGCATCACTTTAGCCGATTTCGCACTCAAATTCCGTTTACTGTGGTTAAGTGACACCGGAAGGCTCCTAATTTGCTCGACCCATCGTATACACCATTTCGAGAGGTTTGGTGCCCAACGACCCCGTCCAGTTTCGTTTAGAGTTGCCGTTATGCACCGTGCATCAATTTAGCCGATTTTGCACTCAAATTCCGTTTACTGTGGTTAGGTAACACCGGAAGGCTCCTAATTTGCTCGACTCATCGTATACACCATTTCGAGAGGTTTGGTGCCCAACGACCCTGTCCAGTTTCGTTTAGAGTTGTCGTTATGCCCCGTGCATCACTTTAGCCGATTTTGCACTCATGTTCCGTTTACTGTTGTTAAGTGACACCGGAAGGCTCCTAATTTGCTCGACTCATCGTATACACCATTTTGAGAGGTTTGGTGCCCAACGACCCCGTCTAGTTTCCTTTAGAGTTGCCGTTATGCACCGTGCATCACTTTAGCCGATTTCGCACTCAAATTCCGTTTACTGTGGTTAAGTGACACCGGAAGGCTCCTAATTTGCTCGACTCATCGTATACACCAAAACTCTCGAAATGGCATATATGATGAGATGCACAAATTATAAGCCTTTCGGGGTCACCTAACAACGGTGAACAGAATATGAGTGCAAAATCGGCAAAAGTAAAACACGGTGTCACACGACAACTCTAAAAGAAATTAGATGGGTCCTTTGGGCCCTAAACCTCTCGAAATGGTATATATAATGAGTCGAGCAAATTAGAAGCCTTCCGGGGTCACCTCACCACAATAAACGGAACATGAGTGCAAAATCGGCAAAAATGATGCACGGTGCCGCACAATAACTCTAACCAAAATTAGACGGGGCCTTTGGGCCCCAAAACTCTCGAAATGGCATATATGATGAGATGTGCAAATTAGAAGCCTTCCGGGGTCACCTAACCACGGTGAACGGAATATGAGTGCAAAATCAACAAAAGTGATGCACGGTGTCACACAGCAACTCTAAACGAAATTAGAAGGGTCCTTCGAGCTCGAAACCTCTCGAAATGGTATATATGATGAGTCGTGCAAATTAGAAGCCTTCAAGGGTCACCTAACCATAGTAAACGAAATAGGAGTGCAAAATCGACAAAAGTGATGCACGGTACCACACGACAACTCTAAACAAAATTAGATGGGGCCGTTGGGCGCCAAAACTCTCGAAATGGCGTAAATGATGAGATGCGCAAATTAGTCTCTTGTATGGAGGATCCTGCCGGGCACTTCAACAGATTCATCGAACCCGACTCGTCGGATCGAAGAAATCCAAGAAGCGAACCCTAACTTTCTCTCCGGTTTACTCGTTTAAAACTTAGTGATTTTGTTCTCTTTAGGCTAGTTGGGAGTGATAAAACTTTTTCTCGATTTTATTTCAAATACTTTTGTAAAATTTTCGACAGCATAACGACTACATTTTTGATAAAACAAAAATTTACCTGTAATAAAAATTATACTTCAACTATGATCTCAATATCTTCCCAACTTATTTATTCACAATTGAACATGAACTCAAATCCACAAAATGTGTATATGCATCATTTATATATAAAATGCATGAATATTTACTAAATTTATGATTTCAAACATCATTGTAATTTGTTGACGTCCGGAAACGGTCAACCAGAGATTCTGGGGCCCAGACGGCGGACTTGGTAATTAATGGATAAATGTGTTGATTGAAGGGTAGGAAACGGTTAATTAATAAAGTTGTAGGTTGGTGGTGATTAATTTAGATGAAAGAATGTTGGGTTCGGTGGTTGGTAAACTTAATAAGGTGAACAGTAAGTAGTTAAGGAGAAAGAGAGAGTGAAAGAGAGAAGAAACACAAGGATTTTTACGTGGTTCGGTGACTGCACCTACATCCACGGCCACCCTGGAGTAATTCTGGTAGGGTGACAGCTCTTCTAGTCTGATAAGCTTGTTGTACAGTAAAAATGTCTCCCCTCTTTATAGAGGAAGGGAGCTCACAATAAAAAATACAAAAGAAAGCTGTGCAAGTCATTGGCAACGGCTAGTTTCAACTAATCCTGACATTGCCATGCTGCATTAATTGTAAAGGTAATGATGGTTTCCTCCTTGCACAAGTCTGCATTAATTATACCTGAAGAGGTCTTCACTTCATTAAATGCTTCTGGGTAATTGTGTAGGTAGTTTCCGACGGGGAATCATGAGAGTTGGTAGTTCTGACAACTTGCTATACACGGTACCTCCTGAGGAAGCCTTCAGGTCAAACAGAGTATGCACCCTGGAGGAGAGATAAGGCGATCTGGCGGTCAGTGCGAGCTCGTGAGCTCGCAATCAGTGCGACCTCGCGAGCTCCTCGAGCTGAAAGCATTGGCAGGAAACATGTTGAAAAACTATTGCTGGCTCGCGCTCGCTGGTTTCGTCTTTGGGCTTCCTGGGCCCTTGCTTCTGTTTAAATTAAATGAGTATGTACTGGCCCATCTGGGCCGAACCCAAAAAATGGGCATAACATAATTCAAAATGTAATATATCAATTACGTATATACAAATGTATCCAAGTGTCTTGCGCAACTCACCCACCTATATATATATATATATATACAAAACAAAAGGGTCGTCGTCTCGTCCGACGGTAGCACATAATGAAAGTAAATAAGTTACAAAATAAACAACAAGTTAGTGCAACGAAGATATAATATCATATACACTAACATGGCAATTTACCATTTGTTCAAGTTTTATGATTTCTTTCAAAACCCCCATGTATATCCTTTAAACATTCTAACCATCACGAGCGATTATAACTAACGTCAACGTGAAGCTTACTGAGGTATCTCAACCACTACGTTACGGAATTTACTGTATCGCACGTAGGGCGTTAATTCTCATAATTGAGCAACTACAATGCGGGATTTTCTCCATCGCAAATGTAGTGCTAAAACTTTAGGCGACTATGAGCGAAATTTACTGCCTCGCTACGTAGCGCTAACTATCAATTAACCAACTACGTGCGGAATTGTCTGCATTGCAATGTAGCGCTATACTTTTCTATTATCTGAGCGACTACGGACAGAATTCTCTGCGTCGTCACGTAACGTTAAATTTCATAAACTTTTAAGGCATATACATGGGTTTTATATTCAACTCTTCAAGTGCAAAAGCACAAAACTTTCTAGTTTTAAAACTTCTAAAAGCTCTTCTCATTTCACTCTTTCTAAGGCAACTTAGTATCAGTTTTAATTACTATATAGGTTTCATAGGAACCTATACACTCAACTTTAACCTTAATATTGAAAATCATATTCATTCTCATTTATTTCTTACATACCATATATATTACAAACAATCATGAATTGTGATGAGAACCCCATATATAACGATACGACACCCACAAGCAAATTGAAACACAACCCCAAGAAAGATTAAATCAGGTTTATAAAATAAAGAATTTTGACCCATTGATTATATATTAATCAAGAAATCAAAGTTATAAAGAACTTTGACCCAATGATTAGAACTCAATCAAGAACCAAAATTATAAAAGAAGGATATTGACGCCACTCCCAAGATATAGATGAGAAAGTGGGAGATAAGTCATGGTTTGATCGCCACAAGCAAAGCTTGATAAGATCACATGTTCATAGAAGAACAGAGGAGAAAATACTCTCTCTCAATTAACCACAATTGGCTGCCTATTCATTCATCTTATTCAACTTATTCAACTTATGCTTAGGGTTACAAGCTTTTTATAGGAAAAGAAATAAAATATAACATAAAACCCTAGCTCCCTAACACTTGGGCTCACTAATTATACTCATGGGCTTTAATTAAATTAAATGTTTCAGCCCAAATAACATTAGTTAAAATAAAATAAACTAACTTAATTTAAAACCCATTACAATTAAAATAAATTCAGCCCAAATTATTTAAAGCTCAATTATCTCAAGTTTGCCTCCAATTGTCTTCAATTAGCTCTCAAAGCCTTCAAGATTAAGCTCAATAGCCTTCAATTGCCTCGTTATCCAATTGTCTCGTCATCCTCCATGCTTGCTAACTTGGTTTCCATCAAATTGACATAGAATTTAAGTACTCATAAGTGACGAATTACTTACCTCGAAGCCGCGTCACGTGCCTCGACGAATCTTGGGAGCCTCGGTGTCTCGCCTTCACCTACACAATATTTTCTCATCATTACTAGTGACAAATCTCAATTTTCAACCTTAAACTAATAATTCTCAACCAAGACTCTTTTTCTCTATATAACCTCCTAACTTGTTTCTAACTCAACCGAGACTCTCTAACTCTGATTTCTTCGTAAAAGTTTCAGTTTTGGACCCCTAGGGATCACCCCACATGGTCGGTATAGTCGTTAGATGTCCGAAACAAAAATCAAAATTTTAAACTCAACTTACAGCCCATAACAGAATATGCGACAGCACACTGCTCGGGGCTCCGTTTTCCTTCGTTCTTTTTCTTACGGTTCACTTATCTCACATTCTAGTCACACGTCAAATTTTGTTGAAAAATATTATCGTTTACTAGGTCAAATATAAGGAAAACGCCCGGTTTCGGACACTTTCGGACACTTTTAGTGCACGTTTTGTGTACTTTTCATTTCAGATTAGCAACGCTATTTTTTTCTTCCATAGATAAGCTTCATTTAACTAATAATGATCAGCCAAACTCATTTCATGCCATAAAAATTGCATTAGGATAGTCGTTTCGCTTCTCAGAGCTCTAACGACACTATTTTGCGCATAACTTGCGTAATTTTTATTGGATTCGATCCGTTCCAAAACATATGATTTTCTATGATTTCTAGGCATCATTTGAGGTGTAGAACACCCCCCAAATAAGTCAAACATAGTCAGGTTTTCTCTAGCATAAAATTTGAGCTCGGGTTTCACATTTTTGCTCATAACTACCCCTTTGCAACTCTAAACATTCTCTAACTTTTCTAACTCTTTTTATGCTCAAACTTGAGCTCTAAATCATCTAATCTCAAAGCTTATCTACTGCTCTTCATGTCTTTAATACATACATAAACCTAACTTGATCATTTAAATGCTCAAACTTCACTCAAACCTCATATCATCTACTTGGTGTGCATAAAATAAAACTTTCTGTTTCAGCTTTGATTAATGTATAGCAGCCCATATGTACACTTTTATGGCATCATTTACACCCAAAAAATCATCATTCAAGTCTCTATTTCAATTACCTAAGGTTCTATCAAAGTTTGAAGAACAAATTATCCAACACAAGCATCAAAATTTCTGCTCAAAATTTTCAGCAACTCTTCTGAAATTTTCAGCAAAGAAAAGGATGAGAAATCTGATTTCTTACTTGGTTTATGGCTCTAAGAAGTAAGAAAAGCTTGAGAGGGGTCTTAGAAGGAGGGTTGAGAGCTTGGAAGGCAGCTTGGGTGATCTTTCTTCCCTTCTCTTTCCTGGCCGACTAGCCCCTACAGTTCAGTCGCGGTTCTGCTGTTACGCCTCGTCTTCTCGCGTCTTCCATGACCAACAGCTGCTGGTGGCTTCTTCTCTTGCTTGGACAGCAAGCTGCAGTCACGGCCAACACCCTCTTGCACGACCAGCCTACAGGTTCTGTCTTCCTTTTTCTTTCACGCGAGCTACAGCTGCTACCTCGCGTCTGTTCTGTTCTGGTTTCTGTTCTTCCCGTTTCTGTCTTATCTTTGCCCTCACGGCTTCCTCTGGTCTTATGCACGAAAATCACTCTTCTTTTATGCGTGTTCTGCTCTGGTTTTGTGTTGCACAACTGCAGCTGTCTGTTTCTCTCGGTTTCCAGTAGCTTCTTTCGGTTCCAGCAACTTCTTCTCGCTTCTTTCTATCTCTCGACTGACAGCTTCTTTATTTGCTGAAAAATCAGCTGAGTATCACTTATATATATACTAGTGATAATTCTCTTAATTGCATCCTTGTCCCATCATCTTTTAATTTCACAAATCTCCCTCTCTTGTTTATTAAATTCTCTCTTTTAGTTAGCTTTTAAGTCAATTTGCTATTAGCTACTTGAACTTTTATAGTTGACGAATTTCGTCTTCAATCTTCAACTTATTAAATCTTCTAATGCCGTGAGATTCAATTAATTAAATCTAGCGATTTATAATAACTCTCTAGTCTATTCTTTTAACATTAGAAGGTTATAGATCGAGACTAGGGGTTTACACCCACATCTCTCGAAATGGCGTATATGATGAGATGTGCAAATTAGGAGCCTTCTAGGGTCACCTAACCACAGTGAACGAAATATGTGTGCCAAATCGGCAAAAATGATGCACGATGCCACACGATAACTCTAAACAAAATTAGACGGGGCTGTTGAGCTCCAAAACTCTCGAAATGGTGTACATGATGAGATGCGCAAATTATCAGCCTTTCGGGGTCACCTAACTACAGTGAACGGAATATGAGTGAAAAATCGGCAAAAATGATACACGGTACCACACGACAACTCTAAACAAAATTAGACGGGGCTGTTGGCTCCAAAACTCTCGAAATGGCATATATGATGAGATGCGCATATTAGGAGCCTTCCGGGGTCACCTAACCAGGGTGAACAGAATATGAGTGTAAAATCGGCAAAAGTGATGCACGGTGTCACACGGCAACTCTAAACGAAATTAGAAGAGGCCGTTGGGCCCCAAACCTCTCGAAATGGCGTATATGATGAGATGCGCAAATTAGGAGCCTTCTGGGGTCACCTAACTATAGTGAACGGAATATGAGTGCAAAATCGGCAAAAGTGATGCACAGTGTCACACGGCAACTCTAAACGAAATTAGACAGGTCCTTTGGGACCTAAACCCCTCGAAATGACATATATGATGAGTCGAGCAAATTAGAAGCCTTCTGAGGTTACCTAAAAACAGTAAACTGAATATGAGTGCAAAATCGGCAAAAATGATGAACGATGCCACATGACAACTTCAAACAAAATTAGACGGGGCCGTTGGGCCCCAAACTATCGAAATGGCGTATATGATGAGATGCGCAAATTAGGAGCCTTCCCGGGTCACCTAACTATAGTGAACGGAATATGAGTGCAAAATCGGCAAAAGTGATGCACAGTGTCACACGACAACTCTAAACGAAATTAGACAGGTCATTTGGGACCTAAACCCCTCGAAATGGCATATATGATGAGTCAAGCAAATTAGAAGCCTTTCGGGGTTACCTAAAAACAGTAAACTGAACATGAGTGCAAAATCGGCAAAAATGATTAACGATGCCACATGACAACTTCAAACAAAATTAGACGGGGCCGTTGGGCCCCAAACTCTCGAAATGGCGTATAGGATGAGATGCGCAACTTAGGAGCCTTCCGAGGTCACTTAACCACAGTGAACGGAATATGAGTGCAAAATCGGCAAAAGTGATGCACGGTGTTGCACAGCAACTCTAAATGAAATTAGACGAGTCCTTTGGGGCCCAAAACTCTTGAAATGGCGTATATTATGAGATGCGCAAATTATGAGCCTTCCGGGGTCACCTAACCACAGTGAACGGAATATGAGTGCAAAATTGGTAAAAGTGATACACGGTGTCACACGGCAACTCTAAACGAAATTAGAAGAGGCCGTTGGGCCTCATACCTCTCAAAATGGCGTATATGATGAGATGAGCAAATTAGGAGCCTTCCGGGGTCACCTAGCCACAGTAAACCGAACATGAGTGCAAATTCGGTAAAAATGATGTGCGGTGCCGCACGACAACTCTAACCAAAATTAGAAGGGGCCGTTAGGCCCCAAAACTCTAAAAATGGCGTATATGATGAGATGCGCAAATTGGGAGCATTCCGGGGTCACCTAACCACAGTAAACAGAATATGATTACAAAATCGACCAAAGTGGTGCACGGTGTCACATGGCAACTTTAAACGAAATTAGTCGCGACCTTTAGGCCTTAAACCTCTCGAAATGATATATATGATGAGTCGAGTAAATTAGAAGCCTTTCGGGATCACCTAACAATAGTAAACTAAACATGAGTGCAAAATCGGCAAAAATGATGAACGGTACCACACGACAACTCTAAACAAAATTAGAAAGAGCCGTTGAGCCCTAAAACTCTCGAAATGGCGTATATGATGAGATGCGCAAATTAGGAGGCTTTCGGGGTCGCCTAACCACAGTGAACGGAATATGAGTGCAAACTCGACAGAAGTGATGCACGGTGTCACACGGTAACTGTAAACGAAATTAGAAGAGGCCGTTGGGCCCCATACCTATCGAAATGGCGTATATGATAAGATGAGAAAATTAGGAGCCCTCCGAGGTCACCTAACCTAAGTAAACCGAACATGAGTGCAAAATCGGCAAAAATGATGCGCGGTGCCGCACGACAACTCTAACCAAAATTAAAAGGGGCCGTTAGGCCCCAAAACTCTAGAAATGGCATATATGATGAGATGCGCAAATTGGGAGTTTTCCGGGGTTACCTAACCACAGTCAACGGAATATGATTGCAAAATCGACAAAAGTGGTGCACGGTGTCACACGGCAACTCGAAACGAAATTAGTCGCTTCCTTTGGGCCCTAAACTTCTCGAAATGGTATATATGATGAGTCGAGTAAATTAGAAGCCTTTCGGGATCACCTAACAACAGTAAACTGAACATGAGTGCAAAATCGGCAAAAATGATGAACGGTGCCACACGACAACTCTAAACAAAATTAGAAAGAGCCGTTAGGCCCCAAAACTCTCGAAATGGCGTATATGATGAGATGCGCAAATTAGGAGGCTTCCGAGGTCGCCTAACCACAGTGAACGGAATATGAGTGCAAAATCGGCAGAAGTGATGCACGGTGTTACATGGTAACTCTAAACGAAATTAGAAGAGGTCGTTGGGCCCCATACCTATCGAAATGGCGTATATGATGAGATGAGAAAATTAGGAGCCCTCCGGGGTCACCTAACCACAGCAAACCAAACATGAGTGCAAAATCGGCAAAAATGATGTGCGATGCCGCACGACAACTCTAACCAAAATTAGAAGGGGCCGTTGGGCCCCAAAAATCTCGAAATGATGTATATGATGAGATGCGCAAATTAGGAGCCTTCTAGGGCCACTTAACCACCGTGAACGGAATATGATTACAAAATCGGCAAAAGTGATGCACGGTGTCACTCGATAACTCTAAACAACATTAGTCGCGTTGTTTGGGCCCTAAACTTCTCGAAATGGTATATATGATGAGTCGAGAAAATTAGATGCCTTTCGGGATCATCTAACAACAGTAAACTGAACATGAGTGCAAAATCAGCAAAACTAATTAACTGTGCCACACGACAACTCTAAACAAAATTAGACTGGGCCGTTGGGCTCCAAAACTCTCGAAATTGCGTATATGATGAGATGCGCAAGTTAGGAGCCTTCCGGGGTCACCTAACCACAGTGAACGAAATATGAGTGTAAAATTGGTAAAAATGATGCACGGTGCCACACGACAACTCTAAACAAAATTAGATGAGGTCGTTGGGCCCCAAAACTCTGGAAATGGCATATATGATGAGATGCACAAATTAGGAGCCTTCCGGGGTCACCTAACAACAGTGAACGAAATATGAGTGCAAAATCGGCAAAAGTGATGCACGGTGTCACACGACAACTCCAAACGAAATTAGATGGGTCCTTTGGGCCCTAAACCTCTCGAAATGGTATATATGATGAGTCGAGCAAAGTAGAAGCCTTCCGGGGTCACCTAACCACAGTAAAAGGAATATGAGTGCAAAATCAGCAAAAGTGATGCACGCTGTCACACGACAACTGTAAACGAAATTAGACGGGTCGTTTGGGCTTTAAACCTCAAGAAATGGTATATATGATGGGTCGAGCAAATTAGAAGCCTTCCGGGGTCACCTAACAACAGTAAACTGAACATAAGTGCAAAATCGGTAAAAATGATGAAAAGTGCCACACGACAACTCTAAACAAAATTGGACACGGTCGTTGGACCCCAAAACTCTTGAAATGACATATATGATGAGATGCACAAATTAGGAGCCTTCCGGGGTCACGTAACAACAGTGAACGGAATATGAGTTCAAAATCGGTAAAAGTGATGCACGGTGTCACACGGTAACTCTTAACGAAATTAGACGGGTCCTTTGGGCCTCAAAACTCCTGAAATGGCGTATATGATGAGATACGCAAATTAGGAGCCTTCCGGGGTCACCTAACAACAGTGAACGGAATATGATTGCAAAATCGGCAAAAGTGATGCACGGTGTCACACGGCAACTCTAAGCGAAATTAGACGGATCCCTTTGGGCCCGAAACCTCTCGAAATGGTATATATGATGAGTCGAGCAAATTAGAAGCCTTCCATGGTCACCTAACCACAGTAAACGGAATAAAAGTGCAAAATTGGCAAAAATGATGCACGGTGCCACACGACAACTCTAAAAAAATTAGATGGGGTCGTTGGGCCCCAAAACTCCCGAAATGGCGTATATGATGACATGCGCCAATTAGGAGCCTTCCGGGGTTACCTAACCACCGTGAACGGAATATGAGTGCAAAGTTGGTAAAAGTGATGCTCGGTGTCACACGACAACTCTAAACGAAATTAGAGGAGGCCGTTGGGCCTCATACCGCTCGAAATGGCGTTTATGATGGGATGAGCAAATTAGGAGCCTTCCAGGGTCACCTAACCACAGTAAACCGAACATGAGTGCAAATTCAGCAAAAATGATGCACGGTGCCGCACGACAACTCTAACCAAAGATAGAAGGGGCCGTTAGACCCCAAAACTCTCGAAATGGCGTATATGATGAGATGCACATATTAGGAGTCTTTCGGGGTCACCAAACCATAGTGAACGGAATATGAGTGCAAAATCGGTCAAAGTGATGCACGGTGTCACACGGCAACTCTAAACGAAATTAGACGGGTCCTTTGGGCCCCAAAACTCTCGAAATGGCGTATATGATGAGATGCGCAGATTGGGAGCCTTCCGGGATCACCTAACCACAGTGAATGGAATATGATTGCAAAATCGGCAAAAGTGATGCACGGTGGCACACGGTAACTCTAAACGAAATTAGTCGGTCCTTTGGGCCCTAAACCTCTCGAAATGGTATATATGATGAGTCAATCAAATTAGAAGCCTTCCGGGGTCACCTAACAACAGTAAACTGCATATGAGTGCAAAACCGGTAAAAATGATAAACGGTGTCACACGACAACTCTAAACAAAATTAGTTGCGTCCTTTCGGCCCTAAGCCTCTCGAAATGGTATTAATGATGAGTCGAGAAAATTAGAAGTTTTCCGGGGTCACCTAACCACAGTAAACGGAATATGAGTGCTAAATCAGCAAAAATGATGCACGGTGCACACGCAACACTAAACAAAATTAGACGGGGCCGTTGGGCCCTAAAACTCTCGAAATGGCATATATGATGAGATGCACAAATTAGACGGGGCCTTCTCGGGTCACCTAACCATAGTGAACGAAATATGATTGCAAAATCGGCAAAAGTGATGCACGGTGTCACACGGTAACTCTAAACGAAATTAGAAGGGGCCGTTGGGCCTCATACCTCTCGAAATGGCGTATATGATGAGATGAGCAAATTAGTAGCCTTCTGGGGTCACCTAACCACAGTAAACCGAACATGAGTGCAAATTCGACAAAAATGATGCGCGGTGCCGCACGACAACTCTAACCAAAATTAGAAGGGGTCGTTGGGCCCTAAAACTCTCGAAATAGCGTATATGATGAGATGCGCATATTAGGAGCTTTCCGAGGTCACCTAACCACAGTGAACGGAATATGTTTGCAAAATCGGCAAAAGTGATGTACTGTGTCACATGGTAACTTTAAACGAAATTAGTCGCATCCTTTGGGGCCTAAACCTCTCGAAATGGTATATATGATGAGACAAGCAAATTAGAAGCGTTTCGGGGTCACCTAACAACAGTAAACTGAACATAAGTGCAAAACCGGTAAAAATGATAAACGGTGCAACACGACAACTCTAAAAAAATTAAACTGGGCCGTTAGGCCCCAAAACTCTCGAAATGGCGTATATGATGAAATGCGCAAATTGGGAGCATTCCGAGGTCACCTAACCACAGTGAACGGAATATGAGTACAAAATCGGGAAAAATGATTAAGGGTGTCGCACGACAACTCTAACCAAAATTAGAAGGGGCCGTTGGGCCCCAAACTCTCAAATAGCGTATATGATGAGATGACAAATTAGGAGCCTTCTGGGGTCACCTAACTGCAGTGAACGGAATATGAGTGCAAAATCAGCAAAAATGATGCACGGTGCCACACGCAGCTCTAAACAAAATTAGACGGGGCCGTTGGGCCCCAAAATTCTCGAAATGGCATATATGATGAGATACACAAATTAGGAGCCTTCCAGGATCACCTAACCATAGTGATTGGAATATGATTGCAAAATCGGCAAAAGTGATGCACGGTGTCACACGGTAACTCTATACGAAATTAGAAAAGGTCGTTAGGCCTCATACCTCTCGAAATAGCGTAAATGATTAGATGAGCAAATTAGGAGCCTTCCGGCGTCACCTAACCACAGTAAACCGAACATGAGTGCAAATTAGGCAAAAATGATGCGCGGTGTCGTACGACAACTCTCACCAAAAATTAGAAGGGGTCGTTGAGTCCCAAAACTCTCAAAATGGCGTATATGATGAGATGCGCATATTAGGAGCCTTCCGGGGTCACCTAACCACACTGAATGAAATATGAGTGCAAAATCGGCAAAAGATATGCACTGTGTCACATGGCAACTCTAAACGAAATTAGACGGGTCCTTCGAGAGTTAAACCTCTCAAAACGGTATATATGCTGAGTCGAGCAAATTAGAAGCCCTCCGGGGTCACCTAACCACAAGAAACGAAACATAAGTGCAAAATCGGCAAAAATGATGCACGGTGCCACACAAAAACTCTAACCAAAATTAGAAGGGGCTTTTGGGCCTCAATGACAGGACCCTTCCCAGACCTTATCTAAGCTCTTGTTTGGAGGATCCTGTCGGGCACTTCAACGGACTCATCGAAACCGACTCGTCGGGTCGAAGACATCCGGGAAGCGAACCCTAACTTACTACTCCGGTTTACTCGTTAAAACTTAGTGTTTTGATTTTACTGTAACTGGTTGGGAGTGATAAAATTTTTCTTTGATTCTATTTCAAAGACATTTATAAAATTTTCGGCAGCATAACGGCTGCATTTTTGATAAAACCGAAATTTACCTGTAAAAAAAACTTACACTTCGACTAAAATCTCAACTCCTCCCAACTTCTTTATTCCCCAAACACGCAATATTCATCAACATTTTTCCACAAACATGCAACATCAACACCCAATTCTCAATTAATAAGTACGAACTCATGTAAAATATATCTAGATGCATCATATATATAAAATGCATGAATATTTACAAATATACAATTTCAAAACATGAATATTGGTTCCATAATTACATATCCATCTCATACATAAAGTTTTACATCATCACATGTCATGAATCGCCCACCTATATATACACAACAAAATGATATCGTCCTGTCGTCCGTGATGGCACACAATGAAAACAATTCAGCTACAAAATAAACAAACATGTTAGCGCATCAATGATATATCACATATGCTAATGTAACGATGCACTCATTTATTCAAGTTTTAAGATTTCTTTCAAAATCCCCATTTATATCCTTGACTCATTTAATCATCACGGGCGATTATAACTAATGCCAACGTGAAGCTTACTAATGTATCTCAACCACTATGTTACGGAATTTACTGCATCGTACGTAGGGCGCGAAATCTTATCACTGAGCAACTATAATGCGGAATTCTTTGCATCGCAAATGTAGTGCTAAATCTCTAGACGACTACGAGCGGAATTTACTGCATCGCTTCATAGCGCTAACTGTCAACTAACCAACTATGTGCGGAATTGTCTGCATCGCAACGTAGCGCTATACTTTTCTATAAACTGAGTGATTATGGACGGAATTCTCTGCGTCGTCACGTAACGCTAAATCTCATTAACTCATAAGGTATACACATGGGTTTTCATAATCAATTTCTTTAAGTGCAAAAGCACAAACTCAATAGTTTTATATCTTCTAAAAACTTTCTCATTTTATTCTCTTTTCATGCAACTCGTATCACTTTCTAGTGACATATGGATTCCATAAGAATCCATACGCTTAAACTTTAACTACATCATTAAATATCATCTTCAATTTCATTCATTACTTAGCTATTACTTTCATTTAACATAATCAAAAATTTGCATAATAATTTGAAAAGTTCTTGAGTGGCGAACCACTTACCTCGAAGCCGCGTCACTCCATGTCAAGCGTCTCGACGAGGCTCGTCACCTACACAATATTTTCTCATCATTATTAATAACAAAACTCAATTCTCAACTATAAGGTCAAGAATCTCAACTAAGACCATTTTTCTTTATATATCCTCCTAACTTGTTTCTACTCAACCAAGACTCTCTAATCCCGATTTTTGTGTAAAAGTTTTAGTTTTGGACCCCTAGGGATATCCCCACACGGTTCGTTTACTTGTCGGAGGCTTAAAACGAAAAATCACAATTTTATTTAAAATGGACAGCCCTTGACAGAACAGGCGATAACCTGCTGCTCGGGGTTCCGTTTTCCTTCGTTCTTTTTCCTATGGCTCACTTATATCACATTCTAGTCACACGACAAATTTCATTAAGAAATATTATCATTTGCTAAGTCAAATCTAATGAAAACGTCCGTTTTGGACACTTTCAGGACGTAATTTAATGCACGTTTTGCAAACTCTTGGTTTCGGGTTAGCGACGCTAGATTTTCTTCCATAGCTAAGCTTCATTTAACTAATAATGACTTACCAAACTCATTTCAAGCCATAAAAATTGCATTAAGCTAGCCGTTTCACTTCTCAGAGCTCTAACGGCACTATATTGTGCATAACTTGTACAATTTTTATCGGATTCGATCCGTTCCAAAACCTATGGTTTTCTATGGTTCCTAGGCATCATTTGAGATTTAGAACACCCCCAAATAAGCCAAATATGGTCAGGTCTCCTCTAGCTCAAATTTGAGCTCGGGAATCCCCTTTTTTGTCTATAACAATGCCTTTGCAATTCTAAACACTTCTCTAACTTTTCTAACCTCTTTGAGGCTTAAAATTGGTTTCAAAACCATCAATTTTCAAGGTCTAGCTACTGCCCTACAAGTTTCTAATACATACATAAATCTAACTTGGTCATTAGAGTGCTCAAAATTCACTCAAAACTTTTCTCAATCACTTGGTGTGTATAAAACACCATTTTCGGTTCTATTTTTTAGGGTGGGTATAACAGCTCTTATACATCATTTTAAGGCATCAATTACACACAAAAATCATCTCTCATGATTCCATAACACTCACATGAGTTTCTAACAAGATTTAAAGAGCATTTATCAACAAAATAAACAAGAATTACAACTAAGAAACTGTCAGCACTGCTGTTCTGTTTCAGCAGAAAAATAAAAAGAGAAATGGTTATAATCCCACTTAGGGCTGGTTTGGAGAGTTTAGATGACTTACTAGGGACCCTAAGAAGTGGATAGAGCGGATGGAAGGCTGGTTGGGAGGTTCTTTTTTCCTTGGCCAACTAGCTCGCTGCACCCCGTCACTGCTCTGTTCCAGCTCGCGTCTGGTGCCGTTTTGCTTGCTGTTTTGCGTGCGTTTTGCACGACCAGACCTGCACCTCCCCTTCTTCTGCTCGTCCTCTTCCTTTGCTGCCCAGATACTGCAGCTTTACTACCTTGGATCCCCCTCACGCGAGCTGTCCTGCTCGAACTCGCGTCAGTTCCTCGCACGACTGGTTCTGCTCGCGACCAGCTCGCGATCTGTTGCCGTCCTGCTCTCTCCTTTGCTGTTCTGGACGGTTTCTGCTGCTCAAGACTCCTTCTTCTTCTTCTTGGCTTCTTCCTTTCTGGTTCACGGCAGCAACTATTCTCTCTTTCTCGAAGTCTCTCGGTTTCTCTCGATGGTGGCTGTTGGTGACTGAATGGGCTGAAATTTTCTGCTGAAAAATCAGCCCAAGTCTTGTTATTTATATTGACCAACTTATCTTAATCACATCTTGCCCCATTAACTCATTAATTTCATTTCACCCATCATCTTCTTGGTGCTCTTTCACGATTACCCCTCATTATTTTCCCTTGTCTATTTCGCTTCCATTCGATAAATTTTCGTCTCGCTAGAATTTTTATTTTTAAAACGCTAAGCTTATTTTATTAATCTTGACTCTCTCTTTTTAATCGAATTTTAATTCAATTATCATTCATTAACATCTTGGATTTCTTGACTTGGATTTTCATTGGGGCGTTACTAAACTTTTTAATACGACGAATTTCGTCGTATTCTAAATGAATAAATTTCGGAGGCTATGAAATTAAATCAATTAAACGTAGAGAGTTATATATTATCTCTCTAACTTAATTTCTCACGTTGGGACTTTAGAAGTCGGAGCTAGGAGTTTACACTCAAAACTCTCGAAATGACGTATATGATGAGATGCGCATATTAGCAGCCTTCCGAGGTCACCTAACCACAGTGAACGGAATATTAGTGCAAAATCGGCAAAAGTGAAGCACGGTGTCACACGGCAACTCTAAACGAAATTAGACAGGTCTTTTGGGCCCCAAAACACCCGAAATGGCGTATATGATGAGATGCGCAAATTAAGAGCCTTCCGGGGTCACCTAACCACTATGAACGGAATATGAGTGCAAAATCGGCAAAAGTGATGCACGGTGTCACACGGCAACTCTAAACAAAATTAGGTGAGTCTTTTGGGCCCTTAACCTCTCAAAATGGTATATATGATGAGTCGAGCAAATTAGGAGCCTTTCGGGGTCACCTAACCATAGTAAAAGGAATATGAGTGTAAAATCGGTAAAAGTGATGCACGGTGTCACACGGCAACTCTAAACGAAATTAGACGGGTCCTTTGAGCCTTAAACCTCTCGAAATGGTATTATGATGAGTCGAGCAAATTAGAAGCCTTCCGGGGTCACCTAACCATAATAAACGGAACATGAGTGTAAAATCGACAAAAATGACTGCACGGTGCCGCACGACTACTCTAACCAAAATTAGAATGGGCCTTTGGGCCACAAAACTCTCGAAATGGCGTATATGATGAGATGCGCATATTAGGAGCCTTCCGGGGTCACCTAACCACAGTGAACGTAATATGAGTACAAAATCTGCAAAAGTGAAGCATGGTGTCACACAGTAACTCTAAACGAAATTAGATGGGTCCTTTGGGCCCCAAAACCCTCGAAATGACGTATATGATGAGATGCGCATATTAGGAGCCTTCCGGGGTCATCTAACCACAGTGAACGGAATATTAGTGCAAAATCTGCAAAAGTGAAGCACGGTGTCACACGGCAACTCTAAACGAAATTAGACGAGTCCTTTGGGCCCCAAAACTCTCGAAATGACGTATATGATGAGATACGGAAAATTAGGAGCCTTCCGGGGTCACCTAACCACAGTGAACGGAATATGAGTGCAAAATCGGCAAAAATGATGAAGGGTGTCGCACGACAACTCTAACCAAAATTAGAAGGGGCCGTTGGGTCCCAAAACTCTCAAAATAGCGTATATGATGAGATGCACAAATTAAGAGCCTTCTGGGGTCACCTAACTGCAGTGAACGGAATATGAGTGCAAAATCAGCAAAAATGATGCACGGTGCCACACGCAACTCTAAACAAAATTAGACGGGGCCGTTGAGCCCCAAAATTCTCGAAATGGCATATCTGATGAGATGCACAAATTAGGAGCCTTCCGGGGTCACCTAACCATAGTGATCGGAATATGATTGCAAAATCGGCAAAAGTGATGCACCACATGGTAACTCTATACGAAATTAGAAGAGGTCGTTGGGCCTCATACCTCTCAAAATAGCGTATATGATTAGATGAGTAAATTAGGAGCCTTCCGGCGTCACCTAACCACAGTAAACCGAACATGAGTGCAAATCGGCAAAAAAATGATGTGCGGTGTCGCACGACAACTCTCACCAAAAATTAGAAGGGGCCGTTGGGTCCCAAAACTCTCAAAATAGCGTATATGATGAGATGCGCATATTAAGAGCCTTCCGGGGCCACCTAACCACACTGAATGGAATATGAGTGCAAAATCGGCAAAAGTATGCACTGTGTCACATGGCAACTCTAAACGAAATTAGACGGGTCCTTTGGGCCTTAAACCACTCGAAATGGTACATTTGATGAGTCGAGCAAATTAGAAGCCTTCCATAGTCACCTAACCACAGTAAACGGAATATCAATGCAAAATGGGCAAAATTGATGCACGGTGTCGCACGGTAACTCTAAACTAAATTAGATGGGTCCTTTGGGCCCTAAACCTCTTGAAATGGTAGATATGATGAGTCGAGCAAATTAGAAGCCTTCCGGGGTCACCTAACCACAGGAAAAGGAATATGAGTGCAAAATTGGTAAAAGTGATGCACAGTGTCACACGGCAACTCTAAATGAAATTAGACGGGTCCTTTGGGCCTTAAACCTCCCGAAATGGTATATATGATGAGTCAAGCAAATTAGAAGCCTTTCGGGGTCACCTAACCACAATAAACGAAACATGAGTGCAAAATCGGTAAAAATGATGCACGGTGCCGCACGATTACTCTTACCAAAATTAGAAGGGGCCTTTAGGCCATAAAACTCTCGAAATGGCGTATATGAAGAGATGCGCATATTAGGAGCCTTTCGGGGTCACCTAACCACAGTAAACGGAATATGAGTGCAAAATAGACAAAAATGATGGACGGTGCCACACGATAACTCTAAAAAAAATTAGAAAGGGCCGTTGGGCCCCAAAACTCTCGAAATGGCATATATGATTAGATACACAAATTAGGAGCCTTCCGAGGTCAGCTAACAACAGTGAACGGAATATGAATGCAAAATCGGCAAAAGTGATGCACGGTTTCACACGGCAACTGTAAAGGAAATTTGATGGGTTCTTTGGGCCCAAAACCTCTCGAAATGGCATATATGATGAGTCGAGCAAATTAGAAGCCATCCGGGGTCACCTAACAACAGTAAACTGAACATGCGTGTAAAATCGACAAAAATGATGAATGATGTCACATGACAACTCTAAACAAATTAGACGGGGCCGTTGGGCCCCAAAACTCTCAAAATGGCGTATATGATGAGATGCGCAAATTAGGAGCCTTCTGGGGTCACCTAACCGCAGTGAACGAAATATGAGTGCAAAATCAGTAAAGATGATACACGGTGTCACACGGCAACTCCAAACGAAATTAGTCGGGTCCTTTGAGCCCAAAAACTCACGAAATGACGTTTATAATTAGATGTGCAAATTAGGAGCCTTCCGAGGTCACCTAACCACAATGAACGGAATATGAGTACAAAATCTGCCAAAGTGATGCACGATATCACACGGCAACTCTAAACGAAATTAGATGGGGCCTTTGGCCCCCAAAACTCTCGAAATGGCATATATGATAAGATGCGTATATTAGAAGCCTTACGGGGTCACCTAACCACAGTGAACGAAATATGAGTACAAAATCTGCAAAAGTGAAGCACGGTGCACACGGCAACTCTAAACGAAATTAGATGGGTCCTTTAGGCCCCAAAACTCTCGAAATGATGTATATGATGAGATGCGCATATTAGGAGCCTTCCGGGGTCACCTAACCACAGTGAACGGAATATTAGTGCAAAATTTGCAAAAGTGAAGCACGATGTCACACGGCAACTCTTAACGAAATTAGACGGGTCCTTTGAGCCTTAAACCTCTCGAAATGGTATACATGATTAGTCGAGCAAATTAGGAGCCTTCCGGGGTCACCTAACCACAGAAACGGAACATGAGTACAAAATCAGCAAAAATGAATGCACGGTGCCGCACGACTACTCTAACCAAAATTAGAATGGGCCTTTGGGCCACAAAACTCTCGAAATGGCGTATATGATGAGATGCGCATATTAGGAGCCTTCCGGGGTCACCTAACCACAGTGAACAGAATATGAGTACAAAATATGCAAAAGTGAAGCACGGTGTCACACAGCAACTCTAAACGAAATTAGATTTGTCATTTGGGCCCCAAAACTCTCAAAATGACGTGTATGATGAGATGCGCATATTAGGAGTCTTCCGGGGTCACCTAACCACAGTGAACGGAATATTAGTGCAAAATTTGCAAAAGTGAAGCACGGTGTCACACGACAACTGTAAACGAAATTAGACGGGTCCTTTGAGCCCCAAAACTCTCGAAATGGCGTATATGATGAGATGCGCAAATTAGGAGCCTTCCGGGGTCACCTAACCACAGTGAACGGAATATGAGTGCAAAATCGGCAAAAGTGATGCACCGTGTCACACGGCAACTCTAAATGAAATTAGGCGAATCGTTTGAGCCCTAAACCTCTCGAAATGGCATATATGATGAGTCGAGCAAATTAGAAGCCTTCCGGGGTCACCTAACAACAGTAAACTAAACATGAGTGCAAAATCGGCAAAAATGATGAACGGTGCGACACGACAATTGTAAACGAAATAAGAAGGGTCCTTTGAGCCCCAAAACTCTCGAAATGGCGTATATAATTAGATGCACAAATTAGAAGCCTTCCGGGGTCACCTAACCATAATGAACGGAATATGAGTGTAAAATTGGTAAAAGTGATGCACGGTGTCACACAGCCACTCTAAACGAAATTAGTCGGGTTCTTTGGGCCTTAAAACTCTCGAAATGGCGTATATCATGAGATGCGCAAATTAGGAGCCTTCCGGGGTCACTTAACCACAGTGAACGGAATATGAGTACAAAATCTGCAAAAGTGAAGCACGGTGTCACACGGCAACTCTAAACGAAATTAGATGGATCCTTTAGGCCCCAAAACTCTCGAAATGACGTATATGATGAGATGCGTAATTAGGAGCCTTTCGGGGTCACCTAACCACAGTGAACGGAATATTAGTGCAAAATTTGCAAAAGTGAAGCACGGTGTCACACGGCAACTGTAAACGAAATTAGACGGGTTCTTTGAGCCCCGAAACTCTCGAAATGGCGTATATGATGAGATGCACAAATTAGGAGCCTTCCAGGGTCACCTAACCATAGTGAACTGAATATGGGTGCAAAATCGGCAAAAGTGATGCACCGTGTCACACGGCAATTCTAAATGAAATTAGACGAATCGTTTGAGCCCTAAACCTCTCAAAATGGCATATATGATGAGTCGAGCAAATTAGAAGCCTTCCGGGGTCACCTAACAACAGTAAACTAAACATGAGTGCAAAATCGGCAAAAATGATGAACGGTGCGACACGACAATTGTAAACGAAATTAGACGGGTACTTTGAGCCCCAAAACTCTCGAAATGGCATATATAATTAGATGCGCAAATTAGAAGCCTTCCGGGGTCACCTAACCACAATGAACGGAATATGAGTACAAAATTGGTAAAAGTGATGCACAGTGTCACACAGCCACTCTAAACGAAATTAATCGGGTCCTTTGGGCCTTAAAACTCTCGAAATGGCGTATATCATAAGATGCGCAAATTAGGAGTCTTCCGGGGTCACCTAACCACAGTGAACGGAATATGAGTGCAAAATCTGCAAAAGTGATGCACAGTCTCACACGGCAACTCCAAACGAAATTAGACGAGTCCTTCGAGAGTTAAACCTCTCAAAACGGTATATATGATGAGTCGAGCAAATTAGAAGCCCTCCGGGGTCACCTAACCACAAGAAACGAAACATGAGTGCAAAATCGGTAAAAATGATGCACGGTGCTGCACGAAAATTCTAACCAAAATTAGAAGGGGCCTTTGGGCCTCAAAACTCTCGAAATGACGTATATGATGAGATGCGCATATTAGGAGCCTTCCGGGGTCACCTAACCACAGTGAACAGAATATTAGTGCAAAATCGGCAAAAGTGAAGCACGGTGTCACACGGCAACTCTAAAAGAAATTAGACGAGTCCTTTGGGCCAAGAAACTCTCGAAATGGCGTATATGATAAGATGCGCAAATTAGGAGCCTTCCGGGGTCACCTAACCACTGTGAATGGAATATGAGTGCAAAATCGGCAAAAGTTATTTACGGTGTCATGCGGCAACTCTAAACAAAATTAGGTGGGTCCTTAGGCCCTTAACCTCTCAAAATGGTATATGTGATGAGTCGAGAATATTAGAAGCCTTCCGAGGTCACCTAACCATAGTAAAAGGAATGAGTGCAAAATCGGCAAAAGTGATGCACGGTGTCACACGGCAACTCTAAACGAAATTAGACGGGTTCTTTGGGCCTTAAACCTCTTGAAATGGTATATATGATGAGTCGAGCAAATTAGAAGCCTTCCGGGGTCACCTAACCACAATAAACGGAACATGAGTGCAAAATCGGCGCGAAAATGAATGCATGGTGCCGCATGACTACTCTAACCAAAATTAGAAGGGGTCTTTGGGCCACAAAACTCTTGAAATGGCGTATATGAAGAGATGCGCATATTAGTAGCCTATCGGGGTCACCTAACCAAAGTGAACAGAATATGAGAGCAAAATCGACAAAAATAATGGACGGTGCCACACGACAACTCTAAAAAAAATAAAAATGGAGCCGTTGGGCCCCAAAACTCTCGAAATGGAGTATATGATGAGATGCACAAATTAGGAGCCTTTAGGGGTCACCTAACCACAGTGAAAGGAATATGAATGCAAAATCGGCAAAAGTGATGCACGGTGTCACACGACAACTTTAAACGAAATTAGTTGGGTCCTTGGGCCCTAAACCTCTCGAAATGGTATATATGATGGGTCGAGAGCAAATTAGAAGCCTTCCAGGGTCACCTAATCACAGTAAACGAAACATGAGTGCAAAATCGGAAAAAGTGATGCACGGTGCCGCACGACATCTCTAACCAAAATTAGATGAGCCTTGTGCCCAAAAACTCTCGAAATGGCGTAAATGATGAGATGAGCAAAATTAGGAGCCTTCCGGGGTCACCTAACCACAGTGAACGGAATATGAGTGCAAAATCGGCAAAAGTGATGCACGGTGCATAACCGCAACTCTAAATGAAATTAGAAGAGGTCATTGGGCCTCAAACCTCTCGAAATAACGTATATGATGAGATGAGCAAGTTAGGAGCCTTCCGGGGTCACCTAACCATAGTAAACCGAATATGAGTGCAAAATCGACATGAAAAATGATGCGCGGTGCCGCATGACAACTCTAACCAAAAATTAGACAATGTCGTTGGGCCCCAAAACTCTCGAAATGATGTATATGGTGAGATGCGCAAATTAGGATCCTTCCGAGTTCACCTAACCACAGTTAACGGAATATGAGTGCAAAATCGGCAAAAGTGATGCATGGTGTCAAACGGCAACTCTAAACGAAATTAGACGGGTCATTTGCGCCTTAAACCTCTCAAAATGGTATATATGATGAGTCGAGCAAATTAGGAAGCCTTCCGGGTCACCTAACCACAAGAAACGAAATATGAGTGCAAAATCGGTAAAAATGATGCACGGTGCCGCACGAAAACTCTAACCAAAATTAGAAGGGGCCTTTGGGCCTCAAAACTCTCGAAATGGCGTATATGATGAGATGCGCATATTAGGAGCCTTCCGGGGTCACCTAACCACAGTAAACGGAAATTAGTGCAAAATCAGCAAAAGTGATGCACGGTGCATAACGGCAACTCTAAACAAAATTAGACGAGTCCATTGGGCCCAAAAACTCTCGAAATGGCGTATATGATGAGATCGAACAAATTAGGAGCCTTCCGAGGTCACCTAACCATTGTGAACGAAATATGAGTGCAAAATCAGCAAAAGTGATGCACAGTGTCACACGGCAACTCTAAACAAAATTAGGTGGGTCCTTTGGGCCCTTAACCTCTCGAAATGGTATATATGATGAGTCGAGCAAATTAGAAGCCTCCAAGGTCACCTAACCATAGTAAAAGGAATATGAGTGCAAAATCGGTAAAAGTGATGCACAGTGTCACGCGGCAACTCTAAATGAAATTAGACGGGTCCTTTGGGCCTTAAACCTCTCGAAATGGTATCTATGATGAGCCGAGCAAATTAGAAGCCTTCCGGGGTTACCTAACCACAATAAACGAAACATGAGTGCAAAATCGGCGAAAATGAATGCACGGTGCTGCACGACTACTCTAACCAAAATTAGAAGGATCCTTTGGGACACAAAACTCTCGAAATGGCGTATATGAGGAGATGCGCATATTAGGAGCCATTCCGGGGTCACCTAACCACAGTTGAACGGAATATGAGTTCAAAATCGGTAAAAATAATGGACGGTGCCACACGACAACGCTAAACAAAATTAGAACGGGGCCGTTGGGCCCCAAATCTCTCGAAATGGCATATATGATGAGATGAACAAATTAGGAGCCTTCTGGGGTCACCTAACTACAATAAACGGAATATGAATGCAAAATCGGTAAAAGTAAAAGTGAGCACGGTGTGTCACACGGTAACTCTAAACGAAATAGTCAGGTCCTTTGGGCCCTAAACCTCTCGAAATGGTATATATGATGAGTCGGGGAAATTAGAAGCCATTTCGGGGTAATCTAACCACAGTAAACGGAAATGAGTGGCAAAATCGGGCAAAAAATGATGCACGGTGCCGCACGATAACTCTATCTAAAATTAGATGGGCCTTTGCGCCAAAACTCTCGAAATGGCGTAAATGATGAGATGCTCAAATTAGGAGCCTTCCGGGGTCACCTAACCACAGTGAACGGAACATGAGTGCAGAATCGGAAAAAGTGATGCGCGGTGCACACGACAACTCTAAACCAAATTAGACGATGTCGTTGGGCCCAAAAACTCTCGAAATGGCGTATATGATGAGATGCGCAAATTAGGAGCCTT
>CM034467.1:12108136-12336243 GCA_019925255.1 Litchi chinensis | reverse complement strand
CGACGCTAGATTTTATTCCATAACTAAGTTTCATTTAACTAATAATGATGAACCAAACTCAAACCATGCAATAAAAATTGCATTAGGATAGCCATTTCACTTCTCAAAGCTCTAACGGCACTATTTTGTGCATAACTTGCACAATTTTTATCGGATTCGATCCGTTCCAAAACCTATGATTTTCTATGGTTCCTAGGCATCAATTGAGGTGTAGAACACCCCCAAATAAACCAAATATGGTCAGGTCTTTGTAGCTTAAAATCAAGCTCGGGATTGACAAAATTTGTTAAAACTAATTCTATTGAGCTTATATCACCTCCTATATGCTTTCCTATGCTTTTCTAATCATTTTTATGCTCAAACTTGGGTTCAAAACCTCTAAATTTCAGAGCTTACTTACTTTCTAATATGGTCATAACACACACATAAACATTACTTGTTCATTTGAACACTAACAATTCACTCAAAACTTTCATCAACTAGTTTGTGTGTGTGAAAAACAATTTTCGTTTCTGTGATTCTCAAGCCTATAACAGCCCATAAATAAAACCCTAAGCTACCATTTACACCCAAAAACATCTCCTCTAAGGTTATATAACAATCACTTAGGTTTTGACACCATTTCTAGTGCAAAACCTCCAACAACATACCACAAAATTCTGCAAAAACAAATTCAGCACACTGCTGGAATTTTTAGTAAAGAAAAGGAAGAGTAAGCTAATTTTTTACTTGGTTGTTGACTTAAAGAGTTGAGAGGGACTTGGGAGAGGGTTTAAAGAGAAGATTTGAGGCTTGGATGGGCTGGAAAGGGGTTGTCTTCTTCCACTTTTCCTTGCTGCCTTTTCTGCCCTGTAATGTGCACGTTTGCTGTCTTCTTCTGGTGATTCACTTCTTCAGCTGAGTGAAGGCACGAAAATGGGTCTTGTTTGCTGAAAATTTTTCAGCCAAGTGTTGCTTATATACTATTCCTACTTATCTAAATTGCATCCTTGCCCCATCTCTTTTTAATTTCACACAATTTCCTCTCAAATTCTCTTTTATTTTCATTGTTGTCCAGTTTTTTTTATTTTCTGGCAGCTGCTGATTTCTCCTTTGATTCACACCTATTTTCATCTTTTCTTGTTGAAATCTTGCTAAATGTTCAATATATATAATTAGCCTTCATAAAAATGGCACTTAAGTCTCATTTTTAATTTGTTTGACCATCATTTTCTCTCATCCTCTATTCTATACGGGATTTACTTTTGTTTTTCATCTTTATGGTAGATTTCCATTCTTCACTTGTCCACTTGGCTTCTAAGTGTCTTGTTTATATATCTTATTAATGTTCTATGGAATATCAAGCTTGTCCCTTGATTTATTTTGATTATCATCAATCTCTTATTTAATCGCTTAATAGTTGTCCATTACTTACGAACAACTAATGTAAACAAAATTTCTTAATCGTGCACTCAAAATTTTATTTTTCTTTAATTTGTCTCTTCTTTGCGGATGAGTTATTTTACTCTTTATTAATCTAATGTATAGATTTATTTTACCTCTCTAACCCATCTTTTAACACTAAGAGGTTATAGATCAAGACTAGGAGTTTACAATTTCTTCCCCCCTTATAAAATTTCGTCCACGAAATTTGAAACTGCGTACCTTATTCAAACAATTGAGGGTATTGGGCACGCATCTGTGCTTCGGGCTCCCATATAGCCTCTTCTGCCCCATGATTTCTGTAAACCCCTAGTCTCGATCTATAACCTCTTAGTGTTAAAAGATGGATTAGAGAGGTAAAATAAATCTCTACATTAGATTAATTGAATTTCATAGCGTTAGAGATTTATCAACTTAAGATTGACGATGAAATTCGTCAATTATAAAAGTTAAGTAACATTACAATAGAATCAAGTTAGTGTTAAGCTAAATCAATTCATCGATTTCGTGAACGTCATTCTAGAGTTTCATAACAACCAAATTAGCAAGAAAAAGATCAATGAAGAGTAAAATAATTCATCCATAGATAAGAGACAAGTTAAAGAAAATAAACGTTTGGGTGCATGATTAAGAAAATTTTTACATTAGTTGTTCGTAAGTAATTGACAACTATTAAGCGATTAAATAAGAGATCGATGGCAATCAAAATAAATCAAGGGACAAGCTTGATATTCCATAGAACATTAATAAGATATATAAACAAGACACTTAGAAGCCAAGTAGACAAGTGAAGAGTGCAAAGCTACCATAAAACTCAAAAACAAAAGTGATTCCCGTATAGAGTAGAGGAGGAGGGAAAATGATGGTCAAACAAGTTAAAAATGAGACTTAAGTGCCATTTTCATGAAGGCTAATCATATATATTGAACATTAAGCAAGATTTCAACAAGAAAAGATGAAAATAGGTGAGAAATAAAGAAGAAAACAGCAGCTGCCAGCTAATAAACAAAACTGGGCAGCAGTGAAAAGAAAAGAGAAATGGAGAGGAAGTTGTGTGAAATTTAAAAGAGGTGGGGCAAGAATGCAAATTAGAGAAGTGCAACTAGTATATAAGCAACACTTGGCTGAAAATTTTCAGCAAACCAAAGGCAATTTCGTGCATCCCCTCAGCTGAAACAATGAAGCACCAGAAGAAGACAGCAAACAAGCACACTGCAAGGCAGAAATGACAGCAAGGAAAAGTGGAAGAAGACAGCCCCTTTCCAGCCCATTCAAGCCTCAAATCTTCTCTTTAAACCCTCTCCCAAGTCCCTCTCAACTCTCTAAGTCAAGAACCAAGTAAGAAATTAGCTTACTCTTCCTTTTTCTTTACTAAAAAATTTCAGCAGTGTGCTGAAATTGTGTGTGCAGAATTTTGTGGTAGATTGTTGGAGGTTTTGCACTAGAAATGGTGTCAAAACCTAAGTGATTGTTATATAACCTTAGAGGAGTGTTTTTGGGTGTAAATGGTAGCTTAGGGTTTGATTTATGGGCTGTTATAGGCCTGAGAATCATAGAAACGAAAATTTGTTTTTCACACACACAAACTAGTTGATGAAAGTTTTGAGTGAATTGTTAGTGTTCAAATGAACAAGTAATGTTTATGTGTGTGTTATGACCATATTAGACAGTAAATAAGCTCTGAAATTTAGAGGTTTTGAACCCAAGTTTGAACATAAAAATGATTAGAAAAGGATAGGAAAGCATGTAGGAATAAAGAGAAGCTCAAGAGAGCTAGTTTTGACAATATTAGTGATTCTCGACTCAAATTTGAGCTAGAGGAGACCTGACCATATTTGGCTTATTTGGGGATGTTCTACACCTCAAATGATGCCTAGGAACCATAGAAAACCATAGGTTTTGGAACGGATCGAATCCGATAAAAATTGTGCAAGTTATGCACAAAATAGTGCCGTTAGAGCTTTGAGAAGTGAAACGACTATCCTAATGCAATTTTTATTGCATGGTTTGAGTTTGATTCATCATTATTAGTTAAATGAAGCTTAACTATGGAAGAAAAACTAGTGTCGCTAACTCAAAACCAAGAGTTTGCAAAACGGGCACTTAATTGCGCCCGAAAGTGTCCAAAACGGACGTTTTCCTTAGATTTGACATAGCAAACAATGGAGTTTCTCGACGAAACTTTACGGGCGACTTAGTTATGTGATAAGGAGACGCTAGAAAAAGGAACGGAGGTGAAACCATGGCTGGTTTCAATTCTGTTTTTCGTGGTCAACCGTATAATTAAAAAGTTGACTTTTTGTTTTAAGCTTTTGGAGACCAAACGAAACATATGGGGATGATCCTAGGGGTCTAGAAGTAAAAATTTTACAAAGAAATCGAAGTTAGAGAGTTTCGGTTGAGTTAGAAACAAGTTAGGAGATTATATAGAGAAAAATGGGTCTTAGTTGAGATTATTAACCTTGAAGTTGAGATTCTCAACTTTGCAAATTATCACTAGTAATGATGAGATCATGTTGTGTAGGTGACGAGCACGTGAGCGGCGTCCAGGAGCCTCGTCGAGACGCTTGATGCGGCCTCGAGGTAAGTGGTTCGCCACTTAAGATCTTTTACAATTTCATGTAAATGGTTGATGTTTGATAACGAATATGGTAGTTAAGTAATTTAAAAAGAAAGTAGTTGAAATGAGAGTTTTTAGAAGTTTCAAAACGAGTTAGTTTTGTGCTTTTGGCACTAAGTAAATGTAGTTTTAAAAACCATGTATATTCCTTAAGATATAATGAGATTTAGCACTATGTGACGACGCAGTAAATTCCGTCCGTAGTCACTCAGAATAGAGAAAAGTTAACACTACGCGACGATGCAGAAAATTCCGTCCGTAGTTGCCCAGTTTCATAAAAAGTATAAGCGCTACGTAGCGATGCAGACAATTCCGCACGTAGTTGGCTATTTTTATAGTTTGGCACTACTTAGCGATGCAGTAAATTCCGCTCGTAGTTGCCCAGAGTTTTAGCACTACAATTGCGATGCAAAAAATCCGCATTGTAGTTGCTCAGTGATAAGCTTTAGCGCCCTACGTGCGATGCAGTAAATTTCGTAACGTAGTGGTTGAGATCACTTAGTAAGCTTCACGTTGGCGTTAGTTTTAATCGCCCGTGATGGTTAGAATGTTTAAAGGATATACATGGGGGTTTTGAAAGAAATCACAAAACAAATGATAAATTGTCATGTTAGTGTATGTGATATTATATCTTTGTTGCACTAACTTGTTTGTTTATTTTGTAGCTATTTATATTTCATTGTGTGCCACCGCGGACGACAGGACGTCATCATTTTGTTGTGTATATATAGGTGGGCGATTTATGACATGATGATGTAAAACTTTATGTATGAGATGGATATGTAATTGAGCAACATATATTCAGATTTTGAAATTGTATATTTGTAAATATTCATGCATTTCATATATATGATGCATCTAGATATATTCTACTTGAGTTTGTAAGTTTGTACTTATAAATTGAGAATTGAGTGTTGATGTGGCATGTTTGTGGAAATATGATGATGATTATTGCAAGTTTGGGAATAAAGAAGTTGGGAGGAATTGAGATTTTAGTCGAAGTGTTAATTTCTTGACAGGTAAATTTTGGTTTATCAAAAATGCAGCCGTTATGCTGCCGAAAATTTTATAAAATTATTTGAAAGAGAATCGCGAAAAATTTTATCACTCCCAACTAGTTTAAAAGAAACCTGAATTTTTGAGTTTAAACGAGTAAACCGGTTAAAGAAAGTTAGGGTTCGCTTCTCGGATTTCTTCGATCCGACAAGTCGGTTTCGATAAGTCCGTTGAAGTGCCCGGCAGGATCCTCCAGACAAGAGCATAGATAAGGTCTGGGAAGGGTCTTGTCAAGTTGGTATCAGAGCCCGGTTCTCGTTCAGTGGAAAGAAAGTTTTAAGAGAAAAGTTTGAGCTATTTCGCACAAATTGTGTGCTAGTTATGCTTAAGGCATTAAGTTATTTTGTGCACGCATCATTTTCAGATTTTAAGAGTTATGCTTTCATCGATTGCATAAGCTAAAGTATAAGTTATAGTACTTGAATTCAGCATGTTATGAATGTGCATCAAAGTGAGTTGTTAAGTAAAAGTTTATGCATTAAATTGCGAGTTAAATATTGCATGGAATTATCATGCCAGATTATATTGAGTTAGTTGCTGAACTTGAAATTTTGATTTGTGGCTATTAGTGTACTAGTACACATTTAGCTATGCAGCGTCGAGATCGTCCAAGGACGAGACAGGCAGCCGCAGAGGCACCCACACCAGATAGAGAGCAGGTTGACGAGTCTGTCAACGTGCCAGAGAGTTCTACACACCCACAGCCATCACAGTCAGTACGACCAGAGCCTGCCCCAGGACCTATTCCAGGGCAGATGGAACAGATGGCCCAGATGCTAGCAGCGGCCCTTCAGCAGCCGCGAGAGTTTGGGATATCGATTGAGCGCGCCCGTAAATTAGGCGCGAAGCCGTATGATGGTAGCGGAGATCCGGAGAGAGCGTTGTCTTGGATAGAGACAAACGAGGAGATCTTTCAGATTATGGGGTGTACAGAGGAGCAGAGGGTCTCCTATTCCGCCTTCCTACTTAAAGATCGCGCCAAGGATTGGTGGAAGGCGCATCAGAGAGCACACCCAGAGGGAGTCACATGGGCTGAGTTCAAGAGAGAATTTACAGAGAGATTTTTCCCTAAAAGCTATAAAGATGCCAAAGTTGAAGAGTTTTATAGATTGGAGCAGGGGAGCTCCTCAGTGCCAGAGTACGAAAAGAAGTTTTCAGAGTTGATCCGCCTAGTTCCTTTCTTTGCAGAGAATGAAGAGGAGAAGATCAACAGATTTATGGCAGGTCTTAACCCCGCAGTTAGGACCATTGTGACATCTGCATCACATACCAGATATGGGCAGCTGGTGGAGGCAGCCACCAGAGTAGAGCAGAGCGCACAGACCGCTTTGAAGTCAAAGTCACAATTCAGTCAGAAGAGAAGCTGGACCGGTAGCCATCAGGGAGAGTCCAGTAAGGTGCCCAAGAGTGGTCAGCGCCCAGCATGGTCACAGAGTCGGCAGCAGAGTCAGAGACCCCAGGCCAGTCAGAGTTCTGTTCGGTCATCAGCAGGGTCCAGGAGCCAGCAGAGCTGGAGGAGCCGACCAGTGTGTAGCAGATGTGGCCGGTCGCATTCCGGTGAGTGCCTTCAGGGTAGGACTGGGTGTTTCAGATGCGGCCAGGAGGGCCATTTCATGAGAGACTGTCCCAGTGCAGTGACATCGAGTCCGTCTAAGGCCATATCTACAGCTCAGGGGCAGACTAGTGGGAGTCGTGGACCCGATAGGGGAGGCCCCCAGACTGGAGGAGCTACTAGTGCATGGCAGCCTAGTGGCGGAGCAGGTAGAGGCATACCCCCTAGAGGACAGCCTAGTAGACCACCCAGAGCACCGACAGGTAGACCTCGCAGTCAGGCTGCCAGAGTATATACAGTGACCCAGCAGGCGGCAGATGCTACACCAGATGTGGTCACAGGTACCATTTCTTTATTTGATACTGATGCTCATGTATTGGTGGACTCAGGAGCCACCCATTCTTTTATTTCTCGAGAGTTCATAGATAGAGTCGGGATAGAGATGAGACCGACCGAGTGTAGTATGGTAGTGTCACTTCCCACGGGTGATTCGCTTATTGCGGATAGAGTCTACAGGGGAAGTAAAGTGACTATAGCAAGTCATGAGTTTGAGGCTGATCTAATAGTACTCGATATTCATGACTTTGACATCATTTTGGGCATGGATTGGCTAGCTAAACATCGCGCTACCGTAGATTGCTACAGGAAAGAGGTCCAGTTCAGTCAGCCTGAGCCAAAGGTGATCTTTTATGGAGAGAGGAAGATACTCTCTACAAGTTTAATAAGCGTGATACAAGCAAACAAGATGCTCCGTAAAGCATGTCAGGGGTACTTGGTGTATGCAATAGAATCTGGCAGCAGTGAGATGCAGTTGGCAGAAGTTCCTGTGGTGAACGAGTTCTTTGATGTATTTCCCGAGGACCTACCAGGGTTACCTCCGGATAGAGAGATTGAATTCGAGATTGAGCTAGCACCTGGCACAGAGCCCATCTCTATAGCACCGTACCGGATGGCACCAGTAGAGCTAAAAGAATTGAAGGTGCAAATGGAAGAATTGTTGAGTAAAGGCTTCGTTAAGACGAGTACATCACCATGGGGAGCTCCGGTGTTGTTTGTTAAGAAGAAAGATGGGAGCTTCGTTTATGCATCGATTATAGACAGCTCAACAAAGTAACCATCTGGAATCAGTATCCGTTGCCAAGAATCGATGATCTATTTGATCAGCTACAGGGAGCTAAGGTCTTCTCGAAGATAGATCTACGATCGGGGTATCATCAGCTGAAGGTGCGTAGGGAAGATGTTCCCAAGACAGCTTTCAGAACTAGATATGGGCATTATGAGTTTTTGGTGATGCCATTCGGCTTAACCAACGCCCCAGCAGCCTTTATGGATTTGATGAATCGTGTCTTCAGACCCTATTTAGACAAGTTCGTCATAGTTTTCATCGATGATATCCTGGTATATTCAGGTAGTAAAGAGGAGAGTAAAGAGGAGCATGCAGAGCACTTGAGGATAGTATTACAAACTCTGAGAGAGCATCAGCTTTATGCAAAGTTCAGCAAGTGCCAGTTTTGGCTAGACCGCGTGGCATTTTTGGGGCATGTGGTATCAGCCGAGGGTATTTCAGTAGATCCTCAGAAAATAGAGGCCATTGTAGATTGGAAACCACCCACGAACGTAACAGAAGTCAGAAGTTTCTTGGGTTTAGCTGGTTACTATAGAAAGTTCGTAGAAGGGTTCTCAAAGATAGCTACTCCACTGACCAAGTTAACAAGAAAAGAAGAGAAGTTCATCTGGTCAGAAGCCTGTCAGAACAGTTTCGATGAGTTAAAGCAAAGGCTAACTACTGCACCAGTACTTACACTCCTTTCAGGAAGTGAGGGATTTACAGTATATTGTGATGCCTCCAGGCAAGGTTTAGGTTGTGTGTTGATGCAGCATGATAGAGTGATAGCTTATGCTTCAAGGCAATTAAAGAAGCATGAAGTAAACTATCCAACACACGACTTAGAGTTAGCGGCTGTAGTGTTCGTGTTGAGAATATGGCGACACTACCTCTATGGAGTACCTTGCAGGATCTTTACTGATCACAAAAGCCTGCAGTATCTATTCACACAAAAAGATTTGAACATGAGACAGAGGAGGTGGATGGAACTCATCAAAGACTATGACTGCACCATTGAATACCACCCAGGCAAGGCAAATGTAGTAGCAGATGCGCTAAGCAGGAAGCCCTCTAGTTCCCTAGCTCAGCTTAAAGCAGAATACTTGCCGATGCTAGTAGAACTGAGATCTATGGGGGTCAGTTTAGAGACAGCAGAGTCAGGTGCTCTAGTAGCAGCTTTCCATGTTCGGCCAGTGTTAGTGGACAGGGTTAGAGACTTGCAAGCTCAGGACCAGTATTTGATGAAATTGAGAAGCAAGATAGAGGCTGGACAACAGAGTAGCTTCACCTTACGAGGTGATGGGACACTAGTGTTGGGCCAGAGATTATGTGTCCCAGATGTGACAGAGTTGAAGAAAGAAATCATGGAAGAGGCACACTCATCAGCATATGCGATGCATCCAGGGAGTACTAAGATGTATCGGACTCTGAGAGACCACTACTGGTGGAGAGGTATGAAGAGAGAGATAGCAGAGTTCGTATCTAAGTGCCTAACTTGTCAACAAATCAAGATTGAACATCAGAAACCTGCAGGTTTACTACAGCCTTTATCCATTCCTGAGTGGAAATGGGAAAGGATCACGATGGATTTCGTGACAGGACTTCCCAGGACACAGCGTGGACATGATGCTATTTGGGTTATTGTGGATAGATTGACGAAGTCGGCCCACTTCATTGCTACTAATAATACTTATTCCCTGGAAAGATATGCACAGTTGTATGTAGATGAGATTGTGAGGCTACATGGCGCACCAGTGTCCATTGTATCAGATAGAGATCCTCGCTTCACTTCTCGATTCTGGCCGAAGCTACAAGATGCTATGGGCACCAGATTACACTTCAGTACTGCTTTTCACCCACAGACAGATGGCCAATCAGAGAGAACCATTCAGACTCTCGAAGATATGTTGAGAGCTTGTGTGATGGAGTTTAAAGGAAGTTGGGATAATTACCTAGCATTGATAGAGTTTGCCTACAACAATAGCTATCAGTCTAGTATTGGTATGGCACCATATAAGGCGTTGTATGGCAGAAAGTGTAGAACCCCAGTCTGTTGGGACGAAGTGGGGGAGAGAAGATTAATTGGCCCAGAGATTGTCCAAGATACAACAGAGAAAGTAAATATGATAAGAGAGCGGTTGAAGATAGCAAGCGACAGGCAGAAAAGCTATGCGGACAATCGAAGACGAGATCTGAAGTTTGAAGTGGGTGATCAAGTATTCCTACGAGTCTCACCCTGGAAGGGTATTTTGAGGTTCGGGAAGCGTGGAAAGTTGAGTCCACGATACATAGGCCCCTATGAGATAGTAGACAAGGTGGGTGAAGTGGCTTATCGATTGAAGCTACCATCAGAGTTAGCCAACATCCATGACGTGTTCCACGTCTCCATGCTACGCAAGTATATAGCTGACCCTTCACATATTCTTAAGGAGCAACCAGTTCAGTTGAAGGAAAACTTGACCTACGAGGAGCATCCAGTAGAAATCCTAGATCGTAGAGATCAAGTGTTGCGTAATAAAGTGATTCCGCTAGTGAAGGTGCTATGGCGAAATCATGGGGTAGAAGAGGCTACATGGGAGCCCGAAGCACAGATGCGTGCCCAATACCCTCAGTTGTTTGAATAAGGTACGCGATTTAAATTTCGAGGACGAAATTTTTATAAGGGGGGAAGAAATTGTAAACCCCTAGTCTCGATCTATAACCTCTTAGTGTTAAAAGATGGATTAGAGAGGTAAAATAAATCTCTACATTAGATTAATTGAATTTCATGGCGTTAGAGATTTATCAACTTAAGATTGACGACGAAATTCGTCAATTATAAAAGTTAAGTAACATTACAATAGAATCAAGTTAGTGTTAAGCTAAATCAATTCATCGATTTCGTGAACGTCATTCTAGAGTTTCACAACAACCAAATTAGCAAGAAAAAGATCAATGAAGAGTAAAATAAGTTATCCATAGATAAGAGACAAGTTAAAGAAAATAAAAGTTTGGGTGCATGATTAAGAAAATTTTTACATTAGTTGTTCGTAAGTAATTGACAACTATTAAGCGATTAAATAAGAGATCGATGGCAATCAAAATAAATCAAGGGACAAGCTTGATATTCCATAGAACATTAATAAGATATATAAACAAGACACTTAGAAGCCAAGTAGACAAGTGAAGAGTGCAAAGCTACCATAAAACTCAAAAACAAAAGTGATTCCCGTATAGAGTAGAGGAGGAGGGAAAATGATGGTCAAACAAGTTAAACATGAGACTTAAGTGCCATTTTCATGAAGGCTAATCATATATATTGAACATTTAGCAAGATTTCAACAAGAAAAGATGAAAATAGGTGAGAAATAAAGAAGAAAACAGCAGCTGCCAGCTAATAAACAAAACTGGGCAGCAGTGAAAAGAAAAGAGAAATGGAGAGGAAGTTGTGTGAAATTTAAAAGAGGTGGGGCAAGAATGCAAATTAGAGAAGTGCAACTAGTATATAAGCAACACTTGGCTGAAAATTTTCAGCAAACCAAAGGCAATTTCGTGCATCCCCTCAGCTGAAACAGTGAAGCACCAGAAGAAGACAGCAAACAAGCACACTGCAGGGCAGAAATGACAGCAAGGAAAAGTGGATGAAGACAGCCCCTTTCCAGCCCATCCAAGCCTCAAATCTTCTCTTTAAACCCTCTCCCAAGTCCCTCTCAACTCTCTAAGTCAAGAACCAAGTAAGAAATTAGCTTACTCTTCCTTTTTCTTTACTAAAAATTTCAGCAGTGTGCTGAAATTGTGTGTGCAGAATTTTGTGGTAGATTGTTGGAGGTTTTGCACTAGAAATGGTGTCAAAACCTAAGTGATTGTTATATAACCTTAGAGGATGTGTTTTTGGGTGAAAATGGTAGCTTAGGGTTTGATTTATGGGCTGTTATAGGCCTGAGAATCATAGAAACGAAAATTTGTTTTTCACACACACAAATAGTTGATGAAAGTTTTGAGTGAATTGTTAGTGTTCAAATGAACAAGTAATGTTTATGTGTGTGTTATGACCATATTAGACAGTAAATAAGCTCTGAAATTTAGAGGTTTTGAACCCAAGTTTGAGCATAAAAATGATTAGAAAAGGATAGGGAAGCATGTAGGAATAAAGAGAAGCTCAAGAGAGCTAGTTTTGACAATATTAGTGATTCTCGTACTCAAATTTGAGTTAGAGGAGACCTGACCATATTTGGCTTATTTGGGGATGTTCTACACCTCAAATGATGCCTAGGAACCATAGAAAACCATAGGTTTTGGAATGGATCGAATCCGATAAAAATTGTGCAAGTTATGCCCAAAATAGCGTCGTTAGAGCTTTGAGAAGTGAAACGGCTATCCGAATGCAATTTTTATTGCATGGTTTGAGTTTGATTCATCATTATTAGTTAAATGAAGCTTAGCTATGGAAGAAAAACTAGTGTCGCTAACTCAAAACCAAGAGTTTGCAAAACGGGCACTTAATTGCGCCCGAAAGTGTCCAAAACGGACGTTTTCCTTAGATTTGACATGACAAACGATGGAGTTTCTCGACGAAACTTTACGGGCGACTTAGTTATGTGATAAGGAGACGCTAGAAAAAGGAACGGAGGTGAAACCATGGTTGGTTTCAATTCTGTTTTTCGTGGTCAACCGTATAATTAAAAAGTTGACTTTTTGTTTTAAGCTTTTGGAGACCAAACGAAACATATGGGGATGATCCTAGGGGTCTAGAAGTAAAAATTTTACAAAGAAATCGAAGTTAGAGAGTTTCGGTTGAGTTAGAAACAAGTTAGGAGATTATATAGAGAAAAATGAGTCTTAGTTGAGATTATTAACCTTGAAGTTGAGATTCTCAACTTTGCAAATTATCACTAGTAATGATGAGATCATGTTGTGTAGGTGACGAGCACGTGAGCGGCGTCCAGGAGCCTCGTCGAGACGCTTGATGCGGCCTCGAGATAAGTGGTTCGCCACTTAAGATCTTTTACAATTTCATGTAAATGGTTGATGTTTGATAACGAATATGGTAGTTAAGTAATTTAAAAAGAAAGTAGTTGAAATGAGAGTTTTTAGAAGTTTCAAAACGAGTTAGTTTTGTGCTTTTGGCACTAAGTAAATGTAGTTTTAAAACCCATGTATATTCCTTAAGATATAATGAGATTTAGCGCTATGGGACGACGAAGTAAATTCTGTCCGTAGTCGCTCAGAATAGAGAAAAGTTAGCACTACGCGACGATGCAAAAAATTCCGTCCGTAGTTGCCCAGTTTCATAAAAAGTATAAGCGCTACGTAGCGATGCAGACAATTCCGCACGTAGTTGGCTATTTTTATAGTTTGGCACTACTTGGCGATGCAGTAAATTCCGCTCGTAGTTGCCCAGAGTTTTAGCACTACAATTGCGATGCAGAAAATCCCGCATTGTAGTTGCTCAGTGATAAGCTTTAGCACCCTACGTGCGATGCAGTAAATTCCGTAACGTAGTGGTTGAGATGACTTAGTAAGCTTCACATTGGCGTTAGTTTTAATCGCCCGTGATGGTTAGAGTGTTTAAAGAATATACATGGGGGTTTTGAAAGAAATCACAAAACAAATGATAAATTGTCATGTTAGTGTGTGATATCATATCTTTGTTGCACTAACTTATTTGTTTATTTTGTAGCTATTTATATTTCATTGTGTGCTACCGCGGACGACAGGACGTCATCATTTTGTTGTGTATATATAGGTGGGCGATTTATGACATGTGATGATGTAAAACTTTATGTATGAGATGGATATGTAATTGAGCAACATATATTCAGATTTTGAAATTGTATATTTGTAAATATTCATGCATTTCATATATATGATGCATCTAGATATATTCTACTTGAGTTTGTAAGTTTGTACTTATAAATTGAGAATTGAGTGTTGATGTGGCATGTTTGTGGAAATATGATGATGATTATTGCAAGTTTGGGAATAAAGAAGTTGGGAGGAATTGAGATTTTAGTCGAAGTGTTATTTTCTTGACAGGTAAATTTTGGTTTATCAAAAATGCAGCCGTTATGCTGCCGAAAATTTTATAAAATTATTTGAAAGAGAATCGCGAAAAATTTTATCACTCCCAACTAGTTTAAAAGAAACCTGAATTTTTGAGTTTAACGAGTAAACCGGTTAAAGAAAGTTAGGGTTCGCTTCTTGGATTTCTTCGATCCGACAAGTCGGTTTCGATAAGTCCGTTGAAGTGCCCGGCAGGATCCTCCAGACAAGAGCATAGTTAAGGTCTGGGAAGGGTCTTCTCAATTTCGCCATAGCACCTTCACTAGCGGAATCACTTTATTACGCAACACTTGATCTCTACGATCTAGGATTTCTACTGGATGCTCTTCGTAGGTCAAGTTTTCATTCAACTGAATCGGTTGCTCCTTAAGAATATATGAAGGGTCAGCTATATACTTACGTAGCATAGAGATGTGGAACACGTCATGGATGTTGGCTAACTCTGACGGTAGCCTCAATCGATAAGCCACTTCACCCATCTTGTCTACTATCTCATAGGGGCCTATGTATCGTGGACTTAACTTTCCACGCTTCTCGAATCTCAAAATACCCTTCCAGGGTAAGACTCGTAGGAATACTCTATCACCCACTTCAAACTTCAAGTCTCTTCTTCGATTGTCTGCATGACTTTTCTGTCTGTCGCTTGCTATCTTCAATCGTTCTCTTATCATATTTACTTTCTCTGTTGTATCTTGGACAATCTCTGGGCCAATTAATCTTCTCTCCCCCACTTCGTCCCAACAGACTGGGGTTCTACACTTTCTGCCATACAACGCCTCATATGGTGCCATACCAATACTAGACTGATAGCTATTGTTGTAGGCAAACTCTATCAATGCTAGGTAATTATCCCAGCTTCCCTTAAACTCCATCACACAGGCTCTCAACATATCTTCGAGAGTCTGAATGGTTCTTTCTGATTGGCCATCTGTCTGTGGGTGAAAAGCAGTACTGAAGTGTAATCTGGTGCCCATAGCATCTTGTAGCTTCGGCCAGAATCGAGAAGTGAAGCGAGGATCTCTGTCCGATACAATGGACACTGGTGCGCCATGTAGCCTCACAATCTCATCTACATACAACTGCGCATATCTTTCTAGGGAATAGGTATTATTAGTAGCAATGAAGTGGGCCGACTTCGTCAATCTATCCACGATAACCCAAATAGCATCATGTCCACGCTGTGTCCTGGGAAGTCCTGTCACGAAATCCATCGTGATCCTTTCCCATTTCCACTCAGGAATGGATAAAGGCTGTAGTAAACCTGCGGGTTTCTGATGTTCAATCTTGATTTGTTGACAAGTTAGGCACTTAGATACGAACTCTGCTATCTCTCTTTTCATACCTCTCCACCAGTAGTGGTCTCTCAGAGTCTGATACATCTTAGTACTCCCTGGATGCATCGCATATGCTGATGAGTGTGCCTCTTCCATGATTTCTTTCTTCAACTCTATTACATCTGGGACACATAATCTCTGGCCCAACACTAGTGTCCCATCACCTCGTAAGGTGAAGCTACTTGTTGTCCAACCTCTATCTTGCTTCTCAATTTCATCAAATACTGGTCCTGAGCTTGCAAGTCTCGAACCCTGTCCACTAACACTAGCCGAACATGGAAAGCTGCTACTAGAGCACTTGACTCTGCTGTCTCTAAGCTGACCCCATAGATCTCAATTCTACTAGCATCGGCAAGTATTCTGCTTTAAGCTGAGCTAGGGAACTAGAGGGCTTCCTGCTTAGTGCATCTGCTACTACATTTGCCTTGCCTGGGTGGTATTCAATGGTGCAGTCATAGTCTTTGATGAGTTCTATCCACCTCCTCTGTCTCATATTCAAATATTTTTGTGAGAACAGATACTGCAGGCTTTTATGATCAGTAAAGATCCTGCAAGGTACTCCATAAAGGTATTGTTGCCATATTCTCAACGCGAACACTACAGCTGCTAACTCTAAGTCGTGTGTTGGATAGTTTACTTCATGCTTCTTTAATTGCCTTGAAGCATAAGCTATCACTCTATCATGCTGCATCAACACACAACCTAAACCTTGCCTGGAGGCATCGCAATATACTGTAAATCTCTCACTTCCTTAGGGGAGTGTAAGCACTGGTGCAGTAGTCAGCCTTTGCTTTAACTCATCGAAACTATTCTGACAAGCTTCTGACCAGATGAACTTCTCTTCTTGTTAACTTGGTCAGTGGAGTAGCTATCTTTGAGAACCCTTCTACGAACTTTCTGTAGTAACCAGCTAAACCCAAGAAACTTCTAACTTTTGTTACGTTCGTAGGTTGTTTCCAATCTATAATGGCCTCTATTTTCTGAGGATCTACTGAAATACCCTCTGCTGATACCACATGCCCCAAAAATGCCACGCGATCTAGCCAAAACTGGCACTTGCTGAACTTTGCATAGAGCTGATGCTCTCTCAAAGTCTGTAATACTATCCTCAGGTGCTCTGCATGCTCCTCTTTACTACCTGAATATACTAGGATATCATCGATGAAGACTATGACGAACTTGTCTAAATAGGGTCTGAAGACACGATTCATCAAATCCATAAAGGCTGCTGGAGTGTTGGTTAGGCCGAATGACATCACCAAAAATTCATAATGCCTATATCAAGTTCGGAAGGCTGTCTTGGGAACATCTTCCCTACGCACCTTCAGCTGATGATACCCCGATCGTAGATCTATCTTCGAGAAGACCTTAGCTCCCTGTAGCTGATCAAATAGATCATCGATTCTTGGCAACGGATACTGATTCTGGATGGTTACTTTGTTGAGCTGTCTATAATCGATGCATAAACGAAGGCTCCCATCTTTCTTCTTAACAAACAACACCGGAGCTCCCCACGGTGATGTACTCGTCTTAATGAAGCCTTTGCTCAACAATTCTTCCATTTGCACTTTTAACTCCTTTAACTCTGCTGGTGCCATCCGGTACGGTGCTATAGAGATGGGCTCTGTGCCAGGTGCTAGCTCAATCTCGAATTCAATCTCTCTATCCGGCGGTAACCCCGGTAGGTCCTCGGGAAATACATCAAAGAACTCGTTCACCACAGGAACTTCTGCCAACTACATCTCACTACTGCCAGATTCTATTGCATACACCAAGTACCCCTGGCATGCTTTACGGAGCATCTTGTTTGCTTGTATCACACTGATTAAACTTGTAGAGAGTATCTTTCTCTCTCCACAAAAGATCACCTCTGGTTCCCCAGGCTGACTAAACTGGACCTCTTTCTTGTAGCAATCTACGGTAGCGCGATGTTTAGCTAGCCAATCCATGCCCAAAATGATGTCAAAGTCATGAATATCGAGTACTATTAGATCAGCCTCGAACTCATGACTTGCTATAGTCACTTTACTTCCCATGTAGACTCTATCCGCAATAAGCGAATCACCCGTGGGAAGTGACACTACCATACTACACTTGGTCGGTCTCATCTCTATCCCGACTCTATCTATGAACTCCCGAGAAATAAAAGAATGGGTGGCTCCTAGGTCCACCAATACATGAGCATCAGTATCAAATAAAGAAATGGTACCTGTGACCACATCTGGTGTAGCATCTGCCGCCTGCTGGGTCACTGTATATACTCTGGCGGCCTGACTACGAGGTCTACCTGTCGGTGCTCTGGGTGGTCTACTAGGCTATCCTCTAGGGGGTATGCCTCTACCTGCTCCGCCACTAGGCTGCCATGCACTAGTAGCTCCTCCAGTCTGGAGGCCTCCCCTATCGGGTCCATGACTCCCACTGGTCTGCCCCTGAGCTGTAGATATGGCCTCAGACGGACTCGACGTCACTGCACTGGGACAATCTCTCATGAAATGGCCCTCCTGGCCGCATCTGAAACACCCAGTCCTACCCTGAAGGCACTCACCGGAATGTGACCGGCCACATCTGCTGCACACTGGTCGGCTCCTCCAGCTCTGCTGGCTCCTGGACCCTGCTGATGACCGAACAGAACTCTGACTAGCCTGGGGTCTCTGACTCTGCTGCCGACTCTGTGACCATGCTGGGCGTTGACCACTCTTAGGCACCTTACTGGACTCTCCCTGATGGCTACCGGTCCAGCTCCTCTTCTGACTGAATTGTGACTTTGACTTCAGGGCGGTCTGTGCACTCTGCTCTACTCTGGTGGCTGCCTCCACCAGCTGCCCATATCTGGTATGTGATGCAGATGTCACTATGGTCCTAACTGCGGGGTTAAGACCTGCCATAAATCTGTTGATCTTCTCCTGTTCATTCTCTGCAAAGAAAGGAACTAGGCGGATCAACTCTGAAAACTTCTTTTCGTACTCTGGCACTGAGGAGTTCCCTTGCTCCAATCTATAAAACTCTTCAACTTTGGCATCTTTATAGCTTTTGGGGAAAAATCTCTCTGTAAATTCTCTCTTGAACTCCGCCCATGTGACTCCCTCTGGGTGTGCTCTCTGATGCGCCTTCCACCAGTCCTTGGCGCGATCTTTAAGTAGGAAGGCAGAATAGGAGACCCTCTGCTCCTCTGTACACCCCATCATCTGAAAAATCTCCTCGTTTGCCTTTATCCAAGACAACGCTCTCTCCGGATCTCTGCTACCATCATACGGCTTCGCGCCTAATTTACGGGCGCGCTCAATCGATATCCCAGACTCTCGCGGCTGCTGAAGGGCCGCTGCTAGCATCTGCGCCATCTGTTCCATCTGCCCTGGAATAGGTCCTGGGGCAGGCTCTGGTCGTACTGACTGTGATGGCTGTGGGTGTGCAGAACTCTCTGGCACGTTGACAGACTCGTCAACCTGCTCTCTATCTGGTGTGGGTGCCTCTGCGGCTGCCTGTCTCGTCCTCGGACGATCTCGACGCTGCATAGCTAAATGTGTACTAGTACACTAATAGCCACAAATCAAAATTTCAAGTTCAGCAACTAACTCAATATAATCTGGCATGATAATTCCATGCAATATTTAACTCACAATTTAATGCATAACTTTTACTTAACAACTCACTTTGATGCACATTCATAACATGCTGAATTCAAGTACTATAACTTATGCTTTAGCTTATGCAATCGATGAAAGCATAACTCTTAAAATCTGAAAAATGATGCGTGCACAAAATAACTTCGTGCCTTAAGCATAACTAGCACACAATTTGTGCGAAATAGCTCAAACTTTTCTCTTAAAACTTTCTTTCAACTGAACGAGAACCGGGCTCTGATACCAACTTGATAGGACCCTTCCCAGACCTTATCTATGCTCTTGTCTGGAGGATCCTGTCGGGCACTTCAACGGACTTATCGAAACCGACTTGTCGGATCGAAGAAATCCGAGAAGCGAACCCTAACTTTCTTCAACCGGTTTACTCGTTTAAACTCAAAAATTCAGTTTTCTTTTAAACTAGTTGGGAGTGATAAAATTTTTCGCAACTTCTGTTTCAAATATTTTTATAAAATTTTCGGCAACATAACGGCTTCATTTTTTATAAACCAAAATTTACCTGTCAAGAAATTTACACTTCTACTAAAACCTCAATTCCTCCCAACTTCTTTATTTCCAAACATGCAATAATCGTCATCATTTTTCCACAAACATGCAACATCAACACTCAATTCTCAATTTATAAATATGAACTCATGTAAAATATATCTAGATGCATCATATATATAAAATGCATGAATATTTACAAATATACAATTTCAAAATCTGAATATATGTTTCTCAATTACATATCCATCTCATACATAAAGTTTTACATCATCACATGTCATAAATCGCCCACCTATATATACACAACAAAATGATGACGTTCCGTCCTCCGCGGTGGCACACAATGAAATATAAATGGCTACAAAATAAACAAACAAGTTAATGCAACGAAGATATAATATCACATACACTAACATGACAATTTATCATTTGTTTTATGATTTCTTTCAAAACCCCCATGTATATCCTTTAAACATTCTAACTATCACGGGCGATTAAAACTAACGCCAACGTGAAGCTTACTAATTCATCTCAACCACTACGTTACGGAATTTACTGCATCGCACGTAGGGCGCTAAAACTTATCACTGAGCAACTACAATGCGGGATTTTCTGCATCGCAATTGTAGTGCTAAAACTCTGGGCAACTACGAGCGGAATTTACTGCATCGCCACGTAGTGCCAAACTATACAAATAGCCGACTACGTGCGAAATTGTTTGCATCGCAACGTAGCACTTATACTTTCTATGAAACTGAGTAATTACGGACGGAATTTTCTGCTTCATCACGTAGTGCTAACTTTTCTCTACTCTGAACGACTACGGACGGAATTTACTGCGTCCTCACGTAGCACTAAATTTCATTATATCTTAAGGAACACACATGGGTTTTAAAACTATATTTATTTAGTGCCAAAAGCACAACTCACTAGTTTAGAAATCTTGAAAACTTTCACATTTCAATTTCTTTTCTTGACAACTTAACATTCATCTCAACTGCGATAGATCCCATAGGAATCTAAACTTTCAACTTAAACTTCAATAATAACAATCACATTCATTTTTCTTTAGTACATAGCTAATATATTCATTTCGACATTAAAAGATTGACATGGAATCTAAACAACTACAAGTGGCGAACAACTTACCTCAAGGCCACATCAAGCGTCTCAACGAGGCTCCTGGACGCCGCTCACACGCTCGTCACCTACACAACAAGTTCTCTTCATTACTATTAACAAAAACCTCAATTTCTCAACTATATGCTAGGAATTCCCAACTATGCCCAATTCTCTCTATATAGCTCCTAACTTGTTTCTAATTCAACCGAGACTCTCAAATCCCGATTTTTGTGGAAAAGTTTTAGTTTTGGACCCCAAGGGATATCTCCACACGGTCCATTTACTCATCGGAGGCTTAAAACGAAAAATCACAATTTTATTTAAAATGGACAGCCCTTGACAGAACAGACGATAACCTGCTGCTCGGGGCTCCGTTTTCCTTCGTTCTTTTTCCTATGGCTCACTTATATCACATTCTAGTCACACGACAAATTTCATCGAGAAATATTATCATTTGCTATGTCAAATCTAAGGAAAACATCCGTTTTGGACACTTTCGGGCGCAATTAAGTGCCCGTTTTGTAAATTCTTGGTTTGGGATTAGCGACGCTAGATTTTATTCCATAACTAAGTTTCATTTAACTAATAATGATGAACCAAACTCAAACCATGCAATAAAAATTGCATTAGGATAGCCATTTCACTTCTCAGAGCTCTAACGGCACTATTTTGTGCATAACTTGCATAATTTTTATCGGATTCGATCCGTTCCAAAACCTATGGTTTTCTATGGTTCCTAGGCATCATTTGAGGTGTAGAACACCCCCAAATAAGCCAAATATGGTCAGGTCTCTTTTAGCTCAAAATTCAGCTCGGGATTGACAAAATTGTTAAAACTAATTCTATTGAGCTTCTATCATTTCTATATGCTTTCCTATGTTTTTCTAATCATTTTTATGCTCAAACTTGGGTTCAAAACCTCTAAATTTCAGAGCTTACTTACTGTCTAATATGGTCATAACACACACATAAACATTACTTGTTCATTTGAACACTAACAATTCACTCAAAACTTTCATCAACTAGTTGGTGTGTGTGAAAAACAATTTTCGTTTCTATGATTCTCAAGCCTATAACAGCCCATAAATAAAACCCTAAGCTACCATTTACACCCAAAAACATCTCCTCTAAGGTTATATAACAATCACTTAGGTTTTGACACCATTTCTAGTGCAAAACCTCCAACAACATACCACAAAATTCTGCAAAAACAAATTCAGCACAGTGCTGGAATTTTTAGTAAAGAAAAGGAAGAGTAAGCTAATTTCTTACTTGGTTCTTGACTTAAAGAGTTGAGAGGGACTTGGGAGAGGGTTTAAAGAGAAGATTTGAGACTTGGATGGGCTGGAAAGGGGTTGTCTTCTTCCACTTTTCCTTGCTGCCTTTCTGCCCTGCAGTGTGCACGTTTGCTGTCTTCTTCTGGTGATTCACTTCTTCAGCTGAGTGAAGGCACGAAAATGGGTCTTGTTTGCTAAAAATTTTTCAGTCAAGTGTTGCTTATATACTACTCCTACTTCTCTAATTTGCATCCTTGCCCCATCTCTTTTTAATTTCACACAACTTCCTCTCAAATTCTCTTTTATTTTCATTGTTGTCCGGTTTTTTTCTTCTTTTCTGGCAGCTGCTGATTTCTCCTTTGATTCACACCTATTTTCATCTTTTCTTGTTGAAATCTTGCTAAATTTTCAATATATATAATTAGCCTTCATAAAAATGGCACTTAAGTCTCATTTTTAATTTGTTTGACCATCATTTTCTCTCATCCTCTATTCTATACGGGATTTACTTTTGTTTTTAATCTTTATGGTAGCTTTGCATTCTTCACTTGTCCACTTGGCTTCTAAGTGTCTTGTTTATATATCTTATTAATGTTTTATGGAATATCAAGCTTGTCCCTTGATTTATTTTGATTGTCATCAATCTCTTATTTAATCGCTTAATAGTTGTCCATTACTTACGAACAACTAATGTAAACATTTTCTTAATCGTGCACTTAAAATTTTATTTTTCTTTAATTTGTCTCTTCTTTGCGGATGAGTTATTTTACTCTTTATTAATCTAATGTATAGATTTATTTTACCTCTCTAACCCATCTTTTAACACTAAGAGGTTATAGATCGAGACTAGGGGTTTACAATTTCTTCCCCCCTTATAAAATTTCGTCCTCGAAATTTGAAACTGCGTACCTTATTCAAACAATTGAGGGTATTGGGCACGCATCTGTGCTTCGGGCTCCCATGTAGCCTCTTCTGCCCCATGATTTCGCCATAGCACCTTCACTAGCGGAATCACTTTATTACGCAACACTTGATCTCTACGATCTAGGATTTCTACTGGATGCTCTTCGTAGGTCAAGTTTTCATTCAACTGAATCGGTTGCTCCTTAAGAATATGTGAAGGGTCAGCTATATACTTGCGTAGCATAGAGACGTGGAACACGTCATGGATGTTGGCTAACTCTGACAGTAGCCTCAATCGATAAGCCACTTCACCCACCTTGTCTACTATCTCATAGGGGCCTATGTATCGTGGACTCAACTTTCCACGCTTCCCGAATCTCAAAATACCCTTCCAGGGTGAGACTCGTAGGAATACTCTATCACCCACTTCAAACTTCAAGTCTCTTCTTCGATTGTCCGCATAACTTTTCTGTCTGTCGCTTGCTATCTTCAACCGTTCTCTTATCATATTTACTTTCTCTGTTGTATCTTGGACAATCTCTGGGCCAATTAATCTTCTCTCCCCCACTTCGTCCCAAAAGACTGGGGTTCTACACTTTCTGCCATACAACGCCTCATATGGTGCCATACCAATACTAGACTGATAGCTATTGTTGTAGGCAAACACTATCAATGCTAGGTAGTTATCCCAGCTTCCCTTAAACTCCATCACACAGGCTCTCAACATATCTTCGAGAGTCTGAATGGTTCTCTCTGATTGGCCATCTGTCTGTGGGTGAAAAGCAGTACTGAAGTGTAATCTGGTGCCCATAGCATCTTGTAGCTTCGGCCAGAATCGAGAAGTGAAGCGAGGATCTCTGTCCGATACAATGGACACTGGTGCGCCATGTAGCCTCACAATCTCATCTACATACAACTGCGCATATCTTTCTAGGGAATATGTATTATTAGTAGCAATGAAGTGGGCCGACTTCGTCAATCTATCCATGATAACCAAATAGCATCATGTCCACGCTGTGTCCTGGGAAGTCCTGTCACGAAATCCATCGTGATCCTTTCCCATTTCCACTCAGGAATGGATAAAGGCTGTAGTAAACCTGCGGGTTTCTGATGTTCAATCTTGATTTGTTGACAAGTTAGGCACTTAGATATGAACTCTGCTATCTCTCTCTTCATACCTTTCCACCAGTAGTGGTCTCTCAGAGTCCGATACATCTTAGTACTCTCTGGATGCATCGCATATGCTGATGAGTGTGCCTTTTCCATGATTTCTTACTTCAACTCTATTACATCTGGGACACATAATCTCTGGCCCAACACTAGTGTCCCATCACCTCGTAAGGTGAAGCTACTTGGTTGTCCAGCCCCTATCTTGCTTCTCAATTTCATCCAATACTGGTCCTGAGCTTGCAAGTCTCTAACCCTGTCCACTAACACTGGCCGAACATGGAAAGCTGCTACTAGAGCACCTGACTCTGCTGTCTCTAAGCTGACCTCCATAGATCTCAGTTCTACTAGCATCGATAAGTATTCTGCTTTAAGCTGAGCTAGGGAACTAGAGGGCTTCCTGCTTAGTGCATCTGCTACTACATTTGCCTTGCCTGGGTGGTATTCAATGGTGCAGTCATAGTCTTTGATGAGTTCTATCCACCTCATCTGTCTCATATTCAAATATTTTTGTGAGAACAGATACTGCAGGCTTTTGTGATCAGTAAAGATCCTGCAAGGTACTCCATAAAGGTAGTGTCGCCATATTCTCAACACGAACACTACGGCTGCTAACTCTAAGTCGTGCGTTAGATAGTTTACTTCATGCTTCTTTAATTGCCTTGAAGCATAAGCTATCACTCTATCATGTTGCATCAACACATAACCTAAACCTTGCCTGGAGGCATCGCAATATACTGTAAATCCCTCACTTCCTGAGGGAAGTGTAAGCACTGGTGCAGTAGTCAGCCTTTGCTTTAACTCATCGAAACTGCTCTGACAAGCTTCTGACCAGATGAACTTCTCTTCCTTTCTTGTTAACTTGGTCAGTGGAGTAGCTATCTTTGAGAACCCTTCTACGAACTTTCTGTAGTAACCAGCTAAACCCAAGAAACTTCTAACTTTTGTTACGTTCGTAGGTGGTTTCCAATCTATAATGGCCTCTATTTTCTAAGATCTACTGAAATACCCTTTGCTGATACTACATGCCCCAAAAATGCCGCGCGATCTAGCCAAAACTGGCACTTGCTGAACTTTGCATAGAGCTGATGCTCTCTCAGAGTCTGTAATACTATCCTCAAGTGCTCTGCCTGCTCCTCTTTACTACCTGAATATACTAGGATATCATCGATGAAGACTATGACGAACTTGTCTAAATAGGGTCTGAAGACACGATTCATCAAATCTATAAAGGTTGCTGGAGCGTTGGTTATCCAGCCCAATTTGCCTTCAAATAGCCACCCAAACCTTCAATATTTATGATCTTGAACTTGAATCATATTTTGAAGCCTTGGTGTCCTTTCCATGTCGTCCAATCCTTGTTACGCAAGACTCTTGGCCCAAATCTCTTGAATCAGCCCATTTAATGCTACTTTCATTCTTTTAGCTCTAGCCTTTGTCATAGGCCCTCCGTTGATGCTCAAAGGATCATTAGGCTTGCTTATTTGGTTTCCATCATTCCCCCTCTCCTCAAAAGGATTTGTCCTCAAATCTGCACCTGCATCAAAATCAAAAGGAGAAAGATCAGAAACATTAAAGGTAGCACTAACATTATACTCACCTGGTAAGTCTATCTTGTATGCATTATCGTTGATGCGCTCAAGCACTTGGAATGGACCATCTCCACATGGCTATAACTTAGATTTCCGTTGCTCAGGAAACCTCTCCTTACGCATATGCACCCAAACCCAATCTCCTGGTTCGAACACAACTTTCTTTCGTCCTTTATTAGCTTGAGTAGCATATTGCTCGGTCCTCCTCTCAATATGTTGCCTTACTTTTGCATGTAATTGCCTAACAAACTTAGCTTTCTTCGTCCCATCCAAGTTCGCTCTTTCCTCTATTGGCAAAGGTATCAAATCCATTGGAGTAAGTGGATTGAAGCCATACACAACTTCAAACGGCGAACAACCAGTGGTCGAATGCATGCTCCTGTTGTAAGCAAACTCTACATGTGGCAAGCAATCTTCCCAATTCTTCAAGTTCTTTTGGATGATGGAACTTAGCAAGGTACCCAAAGTCCTGTTAACCACTTTCGTTTGTCCATCGGTTTGCGGATGGCAAATAGTAGAAAACAATAGTTTTGTTCCCAACTTTCCCCATAAAGTCCTCCAAAAATGACTCAAGAACTTTGCATCTCGGTCCGAAACAATATTATTCGGCACTCCATGAAGTCGAACAATCTCCTTGAAGAATAAATCAGCAACATGTGTGGCATCGTCAGTCTTGTGACATGGTATGAAGTGAGCCATCTTCGAAAACCTGTCAACCACAACAAATACCGAATCTCAGCCCTTTTTGGACCTAGGTAAACCCAATACAAAATCCATAGAAATATCAATCCAAGGTTCACTAGGTATAGGCAAAGGTGTATACAAACCATGCGGTAAAGCCCTAGACTTTGACCGTCTACATGTTATGCACTTATCACAAACTCTCTCAATATCTCTTTTCATGTGCGGCCAAAAGAAATGTTCATCTAGCACATCTAAAGTTTTCCTAACACCAAAATGTCTCATTAATCCACCCCCATGTGCTTCCCTAACTAACAACTCTCTGATAGACCCTTGAGGAATACATAGTCTATTCTCCCTAAACAAAAATCCCTTATGCCTATAGAATTTCCCAAAAGCAGTATTCTCACCTGCGACATACACAGAAGCAAAATCAGGATCATTCACATACAATTCCTTAATATGCTCAAAACCCAATAATCTTGCATTCAAAGTAGAAATCAAAGTATACCTACGAGATAAGGCATCAGCTACAACGTTTTCCTTTCCTTGCTTATACTTGATCACATAAGGAAACGTTTCTATGAACTCTACCCATTTAGCATGTCTCCTACTCAACTTACTTTGTCCTTTCAAGAACTTCAACGACTCATGATCAGTATGGATTACAAATTCCTTAGGCCACAAATAATGTTGCCAAGTTTCCAAGGCCCTAACTAAAGCATACAACTCCTTATCATAAGTAGGATAATTCAATGATACTCCACTTAGTTTCTCACTAAAATAAGCTATAGGACGCCTATCTTGCATAAGAACAGCCCCTATACCTATCCTCGATGCATCACACTCTATCTCAAATGTCTTAGAGAAATCAGGCAATGCAAGCAACGGTGCAGAACACAATGTATCCTTAATCAAATCAAATGCATGTTGTTGCTCACTACCCCATTTGAAACCCACACTCTTTTTCACAACCTCAGTTAGCGGTGCAGCAATGGTGCTAAAATCTTTAACAAATCTTCTATAAAAACTAGCTAGCCCATGAAAACTACGCACCTCACTAACATTCCTAGGTGTAGGCCACTCCCTAATAGCCTTAACCTTTTCTTCATCTACCTCTATCCCTCTTGATGAAACAACATAGCCCAAAAACACAACATTTTCAGTGCAAAATGAACACTTTTTCAAATTAGCATACAACTTTTCTTTCCTTAACACATCAAGCACATAATGTAAATGCCTAACATGTTCATCTATGCTCTTGCTGTACACTAATATGTCATCAAAGTAGACCACAACAAATTTTCCAATGAAAGAGCGCAAAACATGATTCATTAGCCTCATAAAAGTACTAGGTGCATTAATTAAACCAAAAGGCATTACTAACCACTCATATAAACCATGTTTAGTTTTAAAGGCAGTTTTCCACTCATCTCCTTCTTTCATTCTAATTTGATGGTATCCACTTTTCAAATCAATTTTAGAAAACACACAAGATCCATGCAACTCATCCAACATGTCATCTAATCTAGGTATGGGATGTCGATACTTAACTGTAATTTTGTTGATAGCTCTGCAATCGACACACATATGCCAAGTCCCATCCTTCTTAGGTACAAGTAGAACTGGTACGGTACATGGACTCATGCTCTCTCTCACATACCCCTTCTTTAACAACTCCTCAACCTGCCTTTGAAGCTCATTTGTCTCCTCGGGATTGCTCCTATAAGCTGGACGGTTTGGAATTGAAGCTCCAGGTATGAAGTCAATCTGATGCTCTATTCCTCTCTTCAGTGGCAATCCATCCGACATCTCCTCAGGGAATACATCTTGGAATTCCTACAAAAGAGTTGTAACAACACTAGGCAAAGAAACACCAATGTCAAAGTTAGAAAAATAAGTGTCTTTGTACAAAAATACAAACATTTGCTGCTTAGCTAGAAAAGCAGCCCTCACATCGCTCTCTTTTGCATAAACACTCATTTTCTTTTTCTCACTTTTTCTTCTCTCAATCTCTCCTTTGCACTGAACCTTTTCACTTTTATTTTGCTCACACTCTAGTGTTTGGTCACTCTTTCTCTCAATCTCACCAGTGTTTGAACTCTCAAACTCTTCTTTTCTCTCACTCTCTTTCTTTTGCTCACTCGCTCTTATTCTCACTTGATCTTCATACACCTGTTGAGGTGTTAAAGGCACAAGAGTGATCGTTCGTCTATCCTTGATAAAAGAATATCTATTCTTAAACCCACCATATGTCACTTTCCTATCATATTGCCATGGACGTCCCAAAAGCAAGTGACCTGCGTGCATAGGTACAACATCACATAACACCTCATCTTTGTACCTACCAATAGCAAATGATACTAGCATTTGTTTCGTCACCTTAACTTCTCCACAATCATTCAACCATTGTAATCTGTATGGTTTAGGATGCTTAGAAGTAAGTAAGTTCAATTTCTCTACTAACTCAGTGCTAGCAACATTAGTGCAACTCCCCCCATCGATGATCAAACTGCAAACTCTATTCTTGATATGACATCTAGTATGGAAAATATTCTCACGTTGCACCTCATCACCTTCCTTCACCTGCACACTCAAAGCGCGCCTAGCCACTAACAATCTCCCATCTACAAGATACGCAACCTCGACATCACTAGCGTCTTCCAACGGTGGCATCAATGATGGAAACCAAGATAGCGAGCATGGACAATAACGAGACAATTGGACAATAAGGCAATTGAATTTAAGCGGGCTAATTTAGAATGTTGTGGGCTTAATCTTGAAGGCTTTGTGATGGAAACCAAGATAGCGAGCATGGACAACAGCGAGACAATTGGACAATGAGGCAATTGAATTTAAGCGGGCTAATTTAGAAGGTTGTGGGCTTAATCTTGAAGGCTTTGAGAGTTAATTGAACGCAATTCCAAGCAAACTGAAGTTAATTGGGTTTTAAATAATTTGGGCTGATTTATTTAAATTGTAATGGGTTTTAAATTAAATTAATTTATTTTATTTTAACTAATGTTATTTGGGTTGGAACATTTAATTTAATTTAAGCCCATGAGTATATATTTTGTGAGCCCAATTGTTAGAGGGCTAGGGTTTCATCTTATATTTTATTTCTTTGCCTATAAAAAGCTTGTAACCCTAAAAGTTGAATAATGGAATGAATAGGCAGCCAATTGTGGTTAATTGAGAGAGAGTATTTTCTCTTCTGTTCTTCTATGAACATGTGATCTTATCAAGCTTTGCTTGTGGCGATCAAACCATGACTTATCTCCCACCTTCTCATCTATGTCTTGGGAGTGGCGTCAATATCCTTCTTTATAATTTTGGTTCTTGATTGAGTTCTAATCATTGGGTCAAAGTTCTTTATAACTTTGGTTTCTTGATTGACATATAATCAATGGGTCAAAATTTCTTTATTTTATAAACTTGTTTTAATCTTTCTTGGGGTTGTGTTTCAATTTGCTTGTGGGTGTCGTATTGTTATATACGGGGTTCTCATCAGTTGTTTTTTTTTTTTTTTTTTTACCACAAAAATCACACACAATGAATAATATTGGCAACTTGTGAAGAGATGAAAACAAAAACACACAAAAATAGTGACGTGAACAGTAACGGAAAGAACAAGAAAAATATGATGACAGAAACATAATATTATACGGAAAGAAAATGAACAAATCTGATTTTTTTTTTTTGAAAAAAAATAAATAAAAAAATAATTTGGATAAGCACTTGATTTTATAATTTTAATTGTTTTTTTTTTGTTTCGTTTTTGTTTTACATTTTCCTTTTAGCTGCCGTCATTAGTTTTTCTTTTAGGGTTTTTTTTTTTTAGTTTATTCTTCTCGTTAATCCTATTCTTGGTTGCGTCAACAGATTCAATTTTTCATATTTATATATTTTCATTATTCTTGTTTCCTTATTTGCCTTGCCGATCCATTTTTCTCATGTCTGCGTCAACATACCAGAAATCCACTATTGGTCTTCAGAATCGTTTTTTTGTCTTATTGTGTTTCTTGAATGCCGCACATCACCATTATATCTATAATTTTCTTTTGTTTTGTTTCTTCAAGTCTGCACGCCACCGGCATCTCTTGTTACATATATATATTTTTTGTCCTTTTGTTTGTCTTTAACAGGAGCAAACACTGCCACATATCAATCTACCTTTTATTTTGTCTTCGATTGTCGTAAACCACCGTTCACTGTCCATGATTTTTTTTTTCTTTGTTTGTTTGTTTCTTCATCAATTTTTTTTTTTTTCGGTCTCATCTTATTTCCATTTTCTTATATTGTGTCATCGTTTGTTAATCTATTTGCGGTATATTTGTCTGTTTGCAATTTGTCCTCAGGTTTGTTCCATTATCAATCTTGGCCGCATGTTTTCTTGATTAATTGATTAATTTAAGATCTGTTATGATCAATTAAATTTATGTGCGTACTGGTTTGATTAAATTTAAGCATGGAAAATGAGCGATGTTGAGAGGTAAACACGTCAATGAGCAGAGTGAAACACGTGAGATAGTGTGTGAGGTTTTTCCTAACATTCTTTTCATGTGTCAATCAAATCATCGGACAACCATAGAGATGGATAACGATTTGAGGACAAATCGTTTTAAGGAAAGCGGGAATGATGGAAACCAAGATAGCGAGCATGGATGACAACGAGACAATTGAACAATGAGGCAATTGAAGTTAAGCGGGCTAATTTAGAAGACTGTTGGGCTTAATCTTGAAGGTTTTGGGAGCTAATTGAAGGCAATTGGAGTTAATTGGGCTTTAAATAATTTGGGTTGAGTTTATTTTAATTGTAATGGGTTTATAAATTAAGTTGGTCTATTTAATGTTATATATTGGGTCTTAATTTATGTAATAGGTTGAGCTGATACATTTAATTAACTTAAGTCCATGTTTAATTATTTTAAACCCATGAGTATAATTAGTGAGCCCAATTGTTAGGGGGCTAGGGTTTCATGTTATGTTTTATTACTTTGTCTATAAATAGACTTGTAACCCTAAGTAAAAGTTGAAAAGAAGGGAATAAAGATGCAGCCAATGAGGTTTTATTGAGAGAGTGAATTCTCTTTTGTTCATTATTGAACATGTGATCTTATCAAGCTTTGCTTGTGGCGATCAAACCATGACTTATCTCCCACCTTCTCATCTATGTCCTGGGAGTGGCGTCAATATCCTTCTTTTATAATTTTGGTTCTTGATTGAGTTCTAATCATTGGGTCAAAGTTCTTTATAACTTTGGTTTCTTGATTGACATATAATCAATGGGTCAAAATTTCTTTTTCATAAACCTGATTTAATCTTTCTTGGGGTTGTGTTTCAATTTGATTGTGGGTGTCGTATCGCTATATACAGGGTTCTCATCAATTGGTATCAGAGCTTTGGGAATTAATTCAGGTTTGGCTATCCAATTTTATCTATTTTTTTTTCAAAAAAAAAATCAGATTTTTTTTTAGGGTTACTGTTCACATCATTATTTGGTGTGTTTTTGTTTTTCATTTTGATTATTAAAAAAAAAAAAAAAAAAATTCAGATTTGTTCGTAGAAAAAAAAAGAAAAAAAAAAAGGGATGAGTTTGAGTATGGAAAGAAAGTGTTGAATGATAAACACGCGAATGAGTGGAGTGAAACACGTGAGGAAATGTATGAGGATTTTTTTCTAACATTCCTTTCAGGTTTCAAACAAGACCTTGGACAACAATAAAGATGAGTCACAATTTGAGAACAAATCGTCTTGAGGAAAGAGGGAATGATGGGATCTAAGGAAGAAAGCAAGATTTGGGCCTAAATGATGAGATCTAAGAAAGCAAGCTTTGAAGATTCAGAAGATCTTGAGAATTTAATGCATATCTAGCAAATCTTGAAGATTTAAAAGATCGTGAGAATTTAATACATATCTTGCAAATCTTGGAGATTCAGAATATCTTGAGAATTTAATATATATCTTGCAAATCTTAGAGATTCAGAAGATCTTGTAAATTTAATGTCATCTAATCTTTCATTTAATAGGTTATTTTATTAGGATTATTTACTTTCCATGTTGGTTTTATTTTCCTAGATTTTTAAGTTCTACAATTTAGACATTTTTGTTAGGAAATTAATTATGTTCCAAAATTAGTTTATGTCTTTGGTTATAAAAAGGCTTGTAACCTTAAAGTTGAAAAAAAGTTGAATAAGATGAATGAATAGGCAGCCAATTGTGGTTAATTGAGAGAGTAAATTTTCTCTTGTGTTCTTCTATGAACATGTGATTTTATCAAGCTTTGCTTGTGGCAATCAAAACCATGACTTATCTCCCACCTTCTCATCTATGTCTTGGGAGTGGCGTCAATATCCTTCTTTTATAATTTTGGTTTTTGATTGAGTTCTAATCATTGGGTCAAAGTTCTTTATAACTTTGGTTTCTTGATTGACATATAATCAATGGGTCAAAATTTCTCTTTGTTATAAACTTGTTTTAATCTTTCTTGGGGTTGTGTTTCAATTTGATTGTGGGTGTCGTATCGTTATATACGGGGTTCTCATCAATCTCATCTTCATCACTCTCACCTTCAGTCTCTATATCTCCATCTTCCCTCAAGATCATAACTCGCTTATTAGGACATTGAGAAGAGATATGTCCCCTACCTAAGCATTTAAAGCATTTAATGTCCCTATTTCTCTTTTGACTTTCCTCAGACTTGCCCTTATCGTGACTACCACTACCCTCCTTAGGTTTGTAGTACCCTCGGTCTTAGGCTTGAAAGGTGTCTTTTCATCCTTTTTACCCCAAGTCGACTTCCACGACGATGTAGAACCTGAATTACTACCATACCGTGACATGGTACCCCTTCGCTTGAGTTGCCTCTCCACCTTCATGGCCATGTGAACCATTTCCTCCACTTCGACATAATGTTGTAACTCTACAATGTTGGCAATGTCCCTGTTCAACCCTTGCAAGAATCGAGCCATAGTAGCCTCTCGATCTTCATACACATTGGCTCTAACCATGGCTATCTCCATCTCCTTGTAATAATCCTCTACACTCCTAGAACCCTGTGTAAGACCTGCCAATCGTTGGTATAGTTCCCTATAGTACGAACTAGGAACGAATCGCCTCTTCATAATAGCTTTTATGTCATCCCAAGTGTTTATAGGATGCTCTCGATTTCTCCTTCTATTAAACACTAATTGATCCCACCAAACTACAGCATAATCCACAAACTCGGCTGCGGCTAGCTTCACTTTCTTCTCCTCGGCAAAGTTATGACACTCAAAAACTAACTCCACCCGTTTCTCCCACTCAAGGAACACATCGGGATCCATCTTCCCTTGGAAAGAGGGTATTTTCATCTTTATGCTACTAAGATCCCTATCCTGTCTATCATTCCATCTTCCTCTCTCATTCCCAATCCCATAATTCCTATTATCCCTATTGCCATTACCTCTACCTCCACGTCCACCTCTACCACCTCTAAAGCAGTCCCTATGGGCATTAAAGGCATTATCTTCAAATTCTAATTCATCTCCATTGAATACCCTAAAGTCATCCTCGTACTCATCATCACCACCACGTAATTCTGGAGTCCTCCGTTGTTGCCCTCTTTGCAAATTAGCTATGGCCTCATCTTGTCTCTCCAATCGATCTCTAATATCTCCAAACACCACATTCATTCTCTCAAACTGTTGCTGCATTGCTTTGAGCACATTACCTCACCAACTTTTCTCCTCTTTCAATATCTCTTTCATTACTCGAAAACATGATTGAAACCTACAAAGAATGTTAGAAAGAAATAATTCTCACAACACTCCCTCACGTGTTTCACTCTAATCCTCACGTGTTTAACACTCGTCACTCTTGTTTTTACTTAACACTCGTGATGTAACTCAACACTCCCTATCCACACTCAAGTTTTGTCTTTAAGTTGTTTATGGAACTAATCAATCTACCAAGGTCAACCTTAAAGTAATCACCTTGACTAATCTTCGACAAAAGAATAACACACGTTTATGAAAAGAAATAAGGAAACAAGAAAGACACTTAAGAAACAATAAAGACACAAAAGAAATAAGGAAACAAGAAAGACACTTAAGAAATAATAAAGGCACAAGAGAAATTAATTATGGTCATAGTAAGAAACAAATGGAAATTAGATGATTTCGATGGAAATTAAATTAGAAATGATAAAAATTTGCCCCATTGATTTAAGCAAGACCAGAATGGAAAGAAATAAATTTAATTATTTGTTTAGGCAAGAACAAAATAGGAAGGGAATTAATTAAATTTATTCCTTTTGTTTAGGCAAAAATAAAAAGGAAAGAAATAAGATTGACTTTAAATGCTTTCCTTATGTAAGATGCCCAACTAGAAAGGAAATAAAATGTCAACTTCCTATAATTAAGATTTTCTTTTCTTTCTTTTCTTTTTTTTTTCTGGATTTTTTTTTTCTTTTTTTTTTTTTTTTTTTTTTTTTTTTTTTTTTTTTGCTTTTGTGATGATGTGAACAGTAACTAAAAAAAAATGTGTGAATAGTAACTTGACAAACAAAGATGACGTGAACAGTAATTGCAAATCAAGATAAACAACAAAAACACACCAAAATTGTCACGTGAACAGTAACCGAACAGATGAATAGATCTGATTTTTTTTTTTTTTTTTTTTGTGAAATAAATCCCGAATTAATTAACCTAAAACTCTGATACTAAATGATGAGAACCTCGTATATATATGATACGACACCCACAAGCAATTTGAATCAACAACCTCAAAAAGTTTAATTCAGGAATAGATAAAAGAAAATAAAAAGGAAGTACCTTGACCTAATGATTAGCGAACCACGAACCAAGATAACAAAGACGTCACTCCCAAGAACAAGAGAAGAATGAGGGAGATAAGTCAAGTTGATAATTCAAGAATCAATCCTTGATAAATTCTCAAAAGTTCTTCAAGAACAAAGAGAGAAAACTGAAATTTCATTCAAAAATTGGCTAATCCCGTTTATGAGGTTTACATGGCCTTTTATAGGCAAAATAAATAAAACCTTAGCTTTTAAACATCACTTGGACTCCCTAACACCCTAATACACCCCACTTGGGCTTAAATTAACTAAGTTTGAGCTTAAAATAATAAAATTTGACAGCTTAAAACTTAAACCCATGACCCATCACGAAATTAAGTAAATAAAAACCAAATGTAATCAAAGTTTGATACTTAACAAACTAATTAAATAAACTAACTTAATTAAACCAGCCCACAAGACAAATTAAGCCCAAATTAATACAAACAAATGAAACCAGTCCAATTTGCCTTCAAATAGCCACCCAAGCCTTCAATATTTATGATCTTGAACTTGAATCATATTTTGAAGCCTTGGTGTCCTTTCCATGTCGTCCAATCCTTGTTGCGCAAGACTCTTGGCCCAAATCTCTTGAATCAGTCCATTTAATGCTTCCTTCATTCTTTTAGCTCTAGCCCTTGTCATAGGCCCTCCATTGATGCTCAAATGATCATTAGGCTTGCTTCCTTGGTTTCCATCATTAGGAGCCTTCCGGGTCACCTAACCACAGTGAACGGAATATGAGTACAAAATCGGCAAAAGTGATGCACGGTGTCACACGGTGACTCTAAACGAAATTAGAAGAGCCATTAGGCCTCAAACCTCTCAAAATGGCGTATATGATGAGATGAGCAAATTAGGAGCCTTCCGGGGTACCTAACAATAGTAAACCGAATATGAGTGTAAAATCGGTAAAAATGATGTGCGGTGTCGCACGATAACTCTAACTAAAATTAGTCGGGGTCGTTGGGCTCCAAAACTCTCCAAATGGCGTATATGGTGAGATGCGCAAATTAGAAGCCTTCTGGGGTCACCTAACCACAGTGAACAGAATATGAGTGCAAAATCGACAAAAGTGATGCACGGTGTCACACGACAACTCTAAACGAAATTAGATGAGGCCGCTGGGCCTCAAACCTTTCAAAATGGCGTATATGATGAGATGAGCAAATTAGGAGCCTTCCGGAGTCACCAAACAACAGTAAACCGAACACGAGCATAAAATCGACAAAAATGATGCACGGTGCCGCACGACAACTCTAAATAAAATTAGACGAGGCCGTTGGGCACCAAAACTCTCGAAATGGCGTATATGATGAGATGCGCAAATTAGGAGACTTCCGGGGTCACCTAACCACAGTGAATGGAATATCAGTGCAAAATCGGTAAAGTGATGTATGATGTCACACGGCAACTCTAAACAAAATTAGACGGGTCCTTTGGGCCCAAAACTCTCGAAATGGCGTATATGATGAGATGCGAAAATTAGGAGCCTTCCGGGGTCACCTAATCACAGTGAACAAAATATCAATGCAAAATCGACAAAAATAATGCATGGTGCCACACGACAACTCTAAACAAATGAGATTGGGTCGTTGGGCCCTAAAACTCTCGAAATGGCGTACATGATGAGATGCGCAAATTAGGAGCCTTCCGGGGTCACCTAACCACAGTAAACGGAATATAAGTGCAAAATCGACAAAAATAATGCACGGTGCCACACGACAACTCTAAACAAAATGAGACGGGCCCGTTGGCCCCAAAACTCTCGAAATGGCGTACATGACGAGATGCGCAAATTAGGAGCCTTCCGGGGTCACCTAACCACAGTGAACGGAATATCAGTGCAAAATCGATAAAAGTGATGCACGGTGCCACACGGCAACTCTAAACGAAATTAGACGGGTCCTTTGGGCCCAAAACTCTCGAAATGGAGTATATGATGAGATGCGCAAATTAGGAGCCTTCCGGGTCACCTAACCACAGTGAACAGAATATCAGTGCAAAATCGACAAAAATAATGCATGGTGCCACACGACAACTCTAAACAAAATGAGATTGGGTCGTTGGGCCCCAAAACTCTCGAAATGGCGTACATGATGAGATGCGCAAATTAGGAGCCTTCCGGGGTCACCTAACCATAGTGAACAGAATATGAGTGCAAAATCGGTAAAATGATGCACGGTGTCACACGGCGACGCTAAACGAAATTAGAAGAGCTGTTGGGCCTCAAACCTCTCAAAATGACGTATATCATGAGATGAGCAAATTAAGAGCCTTTCGGGGTCTCCTAACCACAGTAAACGGAATATGAGTGCAAAATCGGTAAAAATAATGCACTGTGCCACAAGACAACTCTAAACAAAATTAGACGGGGCCGTTGGCCCCCAAACCTCTCGAAATGGCGTATATGATGAGATGCGCAAATTAGGAGCCTTCCGGGGTCACCTAACCATAGTGAACAGAATATGAGTGCAAAATCTGCGAAAGTGATGCACGGTGTCAAACGACAACTCTAAACGAAATTAGACGAGTCCTTTGGGCCCTAACCCTCTCGAAATGGTATATGATAAGACGAGCAAATTAGAAGCCTTCCGGGGTCACCTAAATACAGTAAACTAAACATGAGTACAAAATCGGCAAAAATGATGAACGGTGCAGCACGATAACTCTAAACAAAATGAGTCAGAGTCGTTGGGCCCCAAAACTCTCGAAATAGCGTATATGATGAGATGCGCAAATTAGGAGCCTTCCGGGGTCACCTAACCACAGTGAACGGAATATGAGTGCAAAATCGACAAAAATAATGCACGGTGCCACACGACAACTCTAAACAAAATGAGACGGGGCCGTTGGGCCCCAAAACTCTCGAAATGGCGTATATCATGAGATGCGCAAATTAGGAGCCTTCGAGATCACCTAACCACAGTGAACGGAATACCAGTGCAAAATCAGCAAAACTGATGAACGGTGTCACACGGCAACTCTAAACGAAATTAAACGGGTCCTTTGGGCCAAAAACTCTCGAAATGGCGTATATGATGAGATGCGCAAATTAGGAGCCTTCCGGGGTCACCTAACCACAGTAAACAGAATATGAGTGCAAAATTGACAAAAATAATGCACGGTGCGATACGACAACTCCAAACAAAATGAGACTGGGCCGTTGGGCCCCAAAACTCTCGAAATGGCATACATGATGAGATGTACAAATTAGGAGCCTTCTGGGGTCACCTAACCACAGTGAACGGAATACCAATGCAAAATCAGCAAAACTGATGAACGGTGTCACACGGCAACTCTAAACGAAATTAAACGGGTCCTTTGGGCCAAAAACTCTCGAAATGGCGTATATGATGAGATGCGCAAATTAGGAGCCTTCCGGGGTCACCTAACCACAGTGAACGGAATATGAGTGCAAAATCGACAAAAATAATGCACGGTGCACACGACAACTCTAAACAAAATGAGACGGGGCCGTTGGGCCCCAAAACTCTCGAAATGGCGTATATCATGAGATGCGCAAATTAGGAGCCTTCCGAGATCACCTAACCACAGTGAACGGAATACCAGTGCAAAATCAGCAAAACTGATGAACGGTGTCACACGACAACTCTAAACGAAATTAGAAGAGGCCGTTGGGCCTCAAACCTCTCAAAATGGCGTATATGATGAGATGAGCAAATTCGGAGCCTTCCGGGGTCACCTAACAGCAGTAAACCGAACATAAGTGTAAAATCGGCAAAAATGATGCGCGGTGCCGACTTACAATTCTACAAAAAATTAGATGGGACCGTTGGACCCAAAACTCTCGAAATGGCGTATATGATGAGATGCGCAAATTAGGATTCTTCTGGGGTCACCTAACCACAATGAATGGAATATGAGTGCAAAATCGGCAAAAATAATGCACGATGTCACATGACAACTCTAAACAAAATTAGACGGGGCCGTTTGGCCAAAAACCTCTCGAAATGGCGTAGATGATGAGTTGCTCAAATTAGGAGCCTTTCAAGGTCACCTAACCACAGTGAACGGAATGTGAGTGCAAAATCTGCAAAGTAATGCACGGTGTCACACGACAACTCTAAACGATGTTAGATGTGTCCTTTGGGTCCTAACCCTCTCAAAATGGGATATATAATAAGTCGAGCAAATTAGAAGCCTTCCGAGGTCATCTAATAACAGTAAACTGAACATGAGTGCAAAATCGGTAAAAATGATAAACGGTGCCACACGACAACTTTAAAAAATATTAGATGGGGCCGTTGGGCCCCAAAACTCTCGAAATGACGTATATGATGAGATGCGCAAATCAGGAGCCTTCTAGGGTCACCTAACCACAGTAAACGAATATGAGTGCAAAATCTGCAAAAGTGATGCACGGTGTCACACGGTAACTCTAAATAAAATTAGATAGGTCCTTTGGGCCCTAACCCTCTTGAAATGGGATATATGATGAGATGCGCAAATCAGGAGCCTTCCGGGATCACCTAACCAAAGTGAACGGAATATGAGTGCAAAATCAGTAAAAGTGATGCACTGTGTCACACGGCAACTCTAAACGAAATTAGACGGATTCTTTGGGCCAGAAAACTCTCGAAATGGCGTATATGACGAAATGCACAAATTGGGAGCCTTCCGGGGTTACTTAACCACAGTGAATGGAATATCAGTGCAAAATCGGCAAAAATAATGCACAGCGCCACACGACAGCTCTAAACAAAATGAGACGGGGCCGTTGGGCCCAAAACTCTCAAAATGGCGTATATGATTAGATGCGCAAATTAGGAGCCTCCTAGGGTCATCTAACCATCATGAACGGAATATGAGTGCAAAATCGACAAAAGTGATGCATGGTGTCACACGGCAACTCTAAACGAAATTAGTCGGGTCCTTTGGGTCCTAAACCTCTCGAAATGGCATATATGATGAGTCGAGCAAATTAGAAGCTTTTCGAAGTCACCTAACAACAGGAAACTGAACATGAGTGCAAAGTCGGTAAAAATAATGAACGGTGCCACACGACAACTCTAAACAAAATTAGACAGGGTCGTTGGGCCCCAAAACTCTCGAAATAGTGTATATGATCAGATGCACAAATTACGAGCATTTCGAGGTCACCTAACCACAAAGAACGGAATATGAGTGCAAAATTGGCAAAGCGATGCACGGTGTCACACGACAACTCTAAACGAAATTAGACGGGTCCTGTGGCCCCAAAACTCTCGAAATGGCGTATATGATGAGATGCGCAAATTAGGAGCCTTCCGGGGTCACCTAACCACAATGAACGAAATATTAGTGCAAAATTGGCAAAAGTGATGCACGGAGTCACACGGCAACTCTAAATGAAATTAGATGGGTCCTTTGGGCCCCAAACCTCTCGAAATGGCGTATATGATGAGATGCGCAAATTAGGAGCCTTTCGGGGTCACCTAACCACAGTGAACGCAATATGAGTGCAAAATAGGGAAAAGTAATGGACGGTGTCACACGGCAACTCTAAACGAAATTAGTCGGTCCTTTGGGCCCAAAAACTCTCGAAATGGCATATATGATGAGTTGAGCAAATTAGAAGCCTTCCGGGGTTACCTAACAATAGTAAACTGAACATGAGTGTAAAATCGGTAAAAATGATGAACGGTGTCACACGACAACTCTAAACAAAATTAGACGGGGCCGTTGGGCCCCAAACCTCTGGAAATGGCGTATATGATGAGATCCGTAAATTAGGAGCGTTTCGGGGTCATCTAACTAAGTGAACGGAATATGAGTGCAAAATCGGCAAAAGTGATACACGGTGTCCAACGGCAACTCTAAACGAAATAGATAGATGGTCATCTGGGCCCTAAACCTCTCGAAATGGCATATATGATGAGTCAAGCAAATTAGAAGCCTTCCGGGGTCACCTAACTGCAAACTGAACATGAGTGCAAAATCGGCAAATATGACGAACAGTGCCACACGACAACTCTAAAAAAAATTAGACGGGCCATTGGGCCCCAAAACTCTTGAAATGGCGTATATGATCAGATGCGCAAATTAGGAGCCTTTCGCGGTCACCTAACCACATGAACGGAATATGAGTGCAAAATTGACAAAAGTGATGCACGGTGTCACACGGCAACTCTAAACGAAATTAGACGGGTTCTTTGGCCCCAAAACTCTAGAAATGGCGTTTACGATGAGATCCGCAAATTAGGAGCCTTCGGGGTCACTTAACCACAGTGAACAGAATATGAGTGCAAAATTGACAAAAGTGATGCACGGTGTCAAACGGCAACTCTAAACAATTAGATGGGTCATTTGGGCCCTAAACCTCTCGAAATGGCATATATGATTAGTCGAGCAAATTAGAAGCGTTCCGGGTCACCTAACAACAGTAAACTGAACATGAGTGCAAATTGGTAAAATGATGAACTCTTCATAGGACAACTCGAAAGAAATTAGACGAGGCCGTTGGGCCCCAAAACTCTCGAAATGGCGTATATGATGAGAATGCGCAAATTAGGAGCCTTCCGGGGTCACCTAACCACAGTGAACGGAATATCAGTGCAAAATCGGCAAAAGTGATGCACGGTGTCACACGACAACTCTAAACGAAATTAGAAGAGGCCGTTGGGGCTCAAACCTCTCAAAATGGCGTATATGATGAGATGAGCAAATTAGGAGCCTTTCGGGGTCACGTAACCACAGTAAACCGAACATGAGTGCAAAATCGACAAAAAAGATGCGTGGTGCCGCACTATAACTCTAACCAAAATTAGAAGGGGCAGTTGGGCCCCAAAACTCTCGAAATGGCGTATATGATGAGATGCGCAAATTAGGAGCCTTCCAAGGTCACCTAACCACAGTGAACGAAATATCAGTGCAAAATCGGCAAAAGTGATGCACGATGTCACACGGCAACTCTAAAAAAAATTAGACGAGTCCTTTGGGCCGAAAACTCTCGGAATAGCGTATATGATGAGATGCGCAAATTAGGAGCCTTCCGGGTCACTTAACCATAGTCAACGGAATATCAGGGCAAAATTGGCAAAAGTGATGCATGGTATCACACGGTAACTCTAAACAAAATTAGACGGGTCCTTTGGGCCCAAAACTCTCAAAATGGCGTATATGATGAGATGAGCAAATTAGGAGTATTCCGAGGTCACTTAACCACAGTGAACGGAATATAAGGGCAAAATCAGCAAAAGTGATGCATGGTGTCACACGGCAACTCTAAACAAAATTAGACGGGTCATTTGGGCCCAAAACTCTTGAAATGGCGTATATGATGAGATGCGCAAATTAGGAGCCTTCCGGGGTCACTTAACCACAGTGAACGAAATATGAGTGCAAAATCGGCAAAATTAATGCACGGTGCCACACGACAACTCTAAACAAAATTAGACGGGGCCGTTGGGCCTATAAACTCACGAAATAGTGCATATGATGAGATGTGTAAATTAGGAGCCTCCCGGGGTCACCTAACCACAATGAACAGAATATCAGTGTAAAATTGGCAAAAGTGATGCACGTTGTCACCCGGCAACTCTGAACGAAATTAGTCGGGTCCTTTGGGCCCTAAATCTCTCAAAATAGTATATATGATGCGTCGAACAAATTAGAAGCCTTCCGGGGTCACCTAAACATAGTAAACGGAAGATGAGTGAAAAATCGGCAAAAATGATGCACGGTGCCGCACGACAACTCTAACAAAAATTAGACGGGGTCTTTGTGCCGCAAAACTCTCGAAATGACGTAAATGATGAGATGCGCAAATTAGGAGACTTCCGGGGTCACCTAACCACAGTGAAATGAATATGAGTGCAAAATCGGAAAAGTGATGCACGGTGTCACACGGCAACTCTAAACAAAAAGAAAAGGCTGTTGGGCCTCAACCTCTCAAAATGGCGTATATGATGAGATGAGCAAATTAGGAGCCTTCCGGGGTCACCTAACCACAGTAAACCGAACATGAGTGCAAAATCGATAAAAAAGATGCGCGGTGTCGCACGAGAACTCTAACCAAAATTAGAAGGGGTCGTTGGGCTCCAAAACTCTCGGAATGGCATATATGATGAGATGCGTAAATTAGAAGCCTTCCGGGGTCACCTAACCACAGTGAACGGAATATCAGTGCAAAATCGGCAAAAGTGATGCACGGTGTCACACGACAACTCTAAACGAAATTAGAAGAGGCCGTTGGGGCTCAAACCTCTCAAAATGGCGTATATGATGAGATGAGCAAATTAGGAGCCTTCTGGGGTCACCTAACCACAGTAAACCGAACATGAGTGCAAAATCGGCAAAAAAGATGCGTGGTGCCGCACGATAACTCTAACAAAAATTAGAAGGAGCCGTTGGGCCCCAAAACTCTCAAAATGGTGTATATGATGAGATGCGCAAATTAGGAGCCTTCCGGGGTCACTTAACCGCAGTGAACGAAATATAAGTGCAAAATCTGCAAAATTAATGCACGGTGTCACACGACAACTCTAAACAAAATTAGACGGGGCCGTTGAGCCCAAAAACTCTCGAAATAGCGCATATGATGAGATGCGCAAATTGGGAGCCTCCTGGGGTCACCTAACCACAATGAACGGAATATCAGTGCAAAATCGACAAAAGTGACGCACGGTGTCACCCGGCAACTCTGAATGAAATTAGTCGGGTCCTTTGGGCCCTAAATCTCTCGAAATAGTATATATGATGCGTCGAGCAAATTAGAAGCCTTCCGGGGTCACCTAAACATAGTAAACAGAACATGAGTTGAAAATCGGCAAAAATGATGCACAGTGCCGCACGATAACTCTAACAAAAATTGGACGGGGTCTTTGTGCCGCAAAACTCTCGAAATGGCGTATATGATGAGATGCGTAAATTAGGAGCCTTCCGGGGTCACCTAACCACAGTAAACCGAACACAAGTGTAAAATCGGTAAAAATGATGCGCGGTGCCGCACGACAACTCTAAACAAAATTATACGGGGCCGTTGGGCCCCAAAACTCTCGAAATGGCGTATATGACGAGATGCGTAAATTAGGAGCCTTCCGGGGTCACCTAACTAACATGAACGGAATTTGAGTGCAAAATCGACAAAAATAATGCACGGTGCCGCACGACAACTCTAAACAAAATGAGACGGGGTCGTTGGGCCCCAAAACTCTCGAAATGACATACATGATGAGATGCGCAAATTAGGAGTCTTTCAGGGTCACCTAACCACAGTGAACGGAATATGAGTGCAAGATCGGCAAAAGTGATGCACGGTGTCACACGGTAACTCGAAAAGAAATTACATGGGTCCTTTGGGCCCTAAACCTCTCGAAATGGCGTAGATGATGAGTTGCTCAAATTAGGAGCCTTTCGGGGTCACTTAATCACAGTGAACGGAATATGAGTGCAAAATCTGCAAAAGTGATGTACGGTGTCACACGACAACTCTAAACGAAATTAGATGTGTCCTTTGGGTCCTAACCCTCTCGAAATGGGATATATGATGGGTCGAGGAAATTAGAAGCCTTTCGGGGTCACCTAACAATTGTAAACTGAACATGAGTGCAAAATCAGCAAAAATGATGAACGGTGCCACACGACAACTCTAAACAAAATTAGACAGGGCCGTTAGGCCCCAAAACTCTCAAAATGACATATATGATGAGATGCGCAAATCAGGAGCCTTCCGGGGTCACCTAATGTAAACCCCTAGCTTCGATTTATAAAGTCCCAGCGTTAGAAGCTAAGTTAGGGAGATAATATAACTCTCTATATTTAATAAATTGATAGTCATGGCCTCAGAAAGTATTAAATTAAGAATACGACAAAAATCATCGACTATAAAAGTTTAGTAATGTGTCGATGAAAATTCAAGTTATGGAATCGAAGATTTTAGTCCATAAAAATCTAATTGAAGTTTAAATAAAAAGAAAGAGTTAAGTGGTCGATAGGACAAACTTGACAATTAAAATAAATTCTAAACGAGACGAATGATTAAATCGAATAGAAACGGAAGAGATACGGAAGAATACTAAGAGGTATGGCCATGAAAGAGTAACAAGACAAAGAGAGGAAATGAGAATTTAAAAAGAAATGGGGCAAGATGTGATTAAGAAAAGGTTGACTAATATATAAACAATACATGGGCTGAAATTGTTTCAGCAAAAACACAAACAGCTGTGAGAGTGAAGCCATGAGAATCTTCGAGAGAGTGAGAAAGAAAAAGAGTGAAGTTGTTGCCGTGAGAGGAAGGAAGGAACCAGAAGAAGAAGAAGAAGTCAAGTGAAGAAGGAAGTGATCAGCAGCAGAAGAGGGCAAGAAAGCTGCAGGTCGAGCAAGACAAACAGCAACGCAGAAACAGGGAGCGCGACAGCTCGCGCAAGAGCAGCTCGCGTGAGGGAAAGCTCCTGGCCGTGAACTGCAGCAAGCTGGGTAGCAAAGAAAGAGGAGAGGGAGGAGACACGAAGGAGAAGAAGCACCAGTAGCTGCTGGTGGATCAGAAACAGAGCAGAAACGGACGCGAACAGAAACGAAAGAGATTCACGCGAGCCAAGGATAGAACTGTAAAGGTTGGTCGGCTAGGAAAGAAAAGGGAAGAAAGAACCTCCCAACCAGCCTTCCATCCCCTCAACCCACCTCTTAGGGTCCCTTGTAAGTCATCCAAACTCTCCAAACAAGCCCTAAGTGAGATTACAATTTATTTTCTTTAACTTTCTGCTGAAACAGAAATGAAATTGAGACAGCTTTGTGTTGAATGACTTGTAATTGATTAGATTGCTTTTAATCTTTGAGAGAGCCTTAAGTAATTGAAATGAACACTTGAATGATGACTTATTAGGTGTAATAGCTACCATAAATTGATGTAAATGGGTTGTCATACCCTTCCTCAAAATAGAAACCGAAAATGGTTACACATGCACTTTAAGTTGATGATAAAAGTTGTGAGTAAAATTTGAGCAATTAATTGACCAAGTTAGAGTTATGTATATATTAGAGACTTGAAGGGCAGTAGCTAGACCTTGAAATTAAGTGGCTTAGAACCCAAGTTGAGCACAAGAAAGGGGTTAGAAGAGTTAGAAAATTTTTAGAACTTCAAAAGAGTAGTTTCAACAAGATTAGTGATTCCCGAGCTCAAATTTGAGATAGAAGAGACATGACCATATTTGACTTATTTGGGGGTGTTCTACACCTCAAATGATGTCTAGGAACCATAGAAAACCATAGATTTTGGAACAGATCGAATCCAATAAAAATTGTGCAAGTTATATACAATATAGTGCCGTTAGAGCTTTGAGAAGTGAAACGGCTAGCTTAATGCAATTTTTATGGCATGAAATGAGTTTAGTTAGTCATTATTAGTTAAATGAAGCTTAGTTGTGGAAGAAAATTTAGCGTCGCTAATCCGAAACACAAAGTTTACTAAACGGGCATTAAAACGCGTCCGAAAGTGTCCAAAACAAATGTTTTTCTTAATTTGACTTAGCAAACGATAATATTTTTCAACGAAATTTCACTTGTGACTAGAACGTGAGATAAGTGAACTGTCGAAAAAAGAACGAAGGAAAACGGAGCCCCGAGCAGCATGTTATCGCCTGTTCTGTTATGGGCTATCCGTTTGAATAAAAATGTGATTTTCCGTTTTAGGCCTATATCAAGTAAATGGACCACGTGGGGGTATCCCTAGGGGTCCAAAACTAAAACTTTTGTAAAAAATCGGGATTAGAGAGTCTCGGTTGAATTAGAAACAAGTTAGGAGCTATGTAGAGGAAAATAGTAATAGTTGAGAATTTCTAAAGTATAATTAAGAATTGAGTTTTGTTGTGAGCAATGATGAGAACATGTTGTGTAGGTGACGAGCTCGTGAATGGCGTTTAGGAGCCTCGTCGAGACGCTTGACGCGGAGCGACGCGGCCTTGAGGTAAGTGGTTCGCCACTTAATAGCTTTTTAAATTGTTATGCCAATTCTTGATTATGTTAAATGAATGTAGTAGTTAAGTAATGAATGAAATTGAAGATGATATTTAATGATGTAGTTAAAGTTTAAGCGTATGGATTCTTATGGAATCCATATGTTATTAGAAAGTTATACGAGTTGCATGAAAAGAGAATAAAATGAGAAAGTTTTTAGAAGATATAAAACTATTGAGTTTGTGCTTTTGCACTTAAAGAAATTGATTATGAAAACTCATGTGTATACCTTATAAGTTAATGAGATTTAGCGTTACGTGACGACGCAGAGAATTTCGTCCGTAATCGCTCAGTTTATAAAAAAGTATAGCGCTACGTTGCGATGCAGACAATTCCGCACGTAGTTGATTAGTTGTTAGTTAGCGCTACGAAGCGACGCAGTGAATTCCGCTCGTAGTCGCCTAAAGTTTAGCACTACATTTGCGATGCAGAAAATCCCGCATTGTAGTTGTTCAGTGATGAGTTTAGCGCCCTACGTACGATGCAGTAAATTCCGTAACGTAGCGATTGAGATACATTAGTAAGCTTCACGTTGGCGTTAGTTATAATCGTCCATGATGGTTAGAACGAGTCAAGGATACACATGGAAGAATTTAAAGAAATTGTAAAACTTGGATTAATAATGAATTCTTATGTTAGTGTATGTGATATTATATATCCTTGTTGTACTAACCCATTATTTATTTTGTAGCTCATTTGTTTTATTGCGTGCCGTTGGACGAGATTGCGATCTTTTGTTTCCATATACATTGATAGATGGGCAATCGCGCAAGACGCTGGAATACATTTTTGTATATGTATTTAACCTATTCAGTTTTGGATTTCAATTATGTTGAATTTGTAAAATATAAATATATTCATGCATTCTATATATATGATTCATATATGTATACTTTGCATTAAAGTTATTGTTTATGCTTATGGAATATGTGATGAATATTGCATGATTGGGAATAAAGAAGTTGAGAGGTATTCAGATATAGTCGAAGTGTGATTTCCTTACAGGTTAAATTTTGGTTTTATCGAAAATGCAGCCGTTATGCTGCCGAAAATTTTATAAAAAGTTTTTGAAATAGAATCGAGAAAAATTTCTATCACTCCCAATCAGTTACAGAAAAATCAAATCACTAAGTTTTAACAAGTAAACCGGAGTAAAAAGTTAGGGTTCGCTTCCCGGATGTCTTCGATCCGACGAGTCGGTTTCGAGGAGTCCGTTGAAGTGCCCGGCAGGGTCCTCCAGACAAGAGCTTAGATATGGTCTGGGAAGGGTCCTATCACCTAGCCACAGTGAATGGAATATGAGGGCAAAATCTGCAAAAGTGATGCACAGTGTCACACAGCAACTCTAAATGAAATTAGATGGGTCCTTTGGGCCCTAACCCTCTCGAAATGGGATATTTGATGAGTCGAGCAAATCAGAAGCCTTCCGGTGTCACCTAACAACAATAAACTGAACATGGGTGCAAAATCGGCAAAAATGATGAACGGTGTCACACGACAACTCTAAAAAAAATTAGACGGGGTCGTTGGGCCCAAAAACTCTCGAAATTGCGTATATGATGAGATGCGCAAATTAGGAGCCTTCCGGGGTCACCTAACCAAGTGAACGGAATATGCGTGCAAAATCGGTAAAAGTGATGCACGGTGTCACACGGCAACTCTAAACGAAATTAGACGGATCCTTTGGGCCAGAAACTCTTAAATGGCGTATATGACGAGATGCGCAAATTGGGAGCCTTTCGGGCCCTCTTACCCACAGTGAACGAAATATCAGTGCAAAATCGACAAAAATAATGCATAGTGCCACACGACCACTCTAAACAAAATTAGATAGGGTCGTTGGGCCCAAAAACTCTCGAAATTGCGTATATGATAAGATGCGCAAATTAGGAGCCTCCTGGGGTCACCTAACCACTATGAATGGAATATGAGTGCAAAATCGGCAAAAGTAATGCATGGTGTCACACGGCAACTCTAAACGAAATTAGTCGGGTCCTTTGGGCCCTAAACTTCCCGAAATGGCATATATGATGAGTTGAGCAAATTAAAAGCCTTTCGGGGTCACCTAACAACAGTAAACTGAACATTAGTGCAAAATCAGCAAAAATAATGAACGGTGCCACACGACAACTCTAAACAAAATTAGACAGGGCCGTTGGGCCCCAAAACTCTAGAAATAGTGTATATGATCAGATGCACAAATTAAGGGCCTTCCAAGGTCACCTAACCACAATGAACGGAATATGAGTGTAAAATTGGCAAAAGCGATGCACGGTGTCACACGGCAACTCTAAACGAAATTAGACGGGTCTTGTGGCCCCAAAACTCTCGAAATGGCGTATATGATGAGATGCGCAAATTAGGAGCCTTCCGGGGTCACCTAACCACAGTGAACGGAATATTAGTGCAAAATGGGCAAAAGTGATGCACGGTGTCACACGGCAACTCTAAATAAAATTAGACGGGTCCTTTGCGCCCAAAAACTCTCGAAATGGCGTATATGATGAGATGCGCAAATTAGGAGTCTTCCGGGGTCACCTAACCACAGTGAACGCAATATGAGTGCAAAATCGGGAAAAGTAATAGACAGTGTCACACGGCAACTCTAAACGAAATTAGTCAGGTCCTTTGGGCCCAAACCTCTGAAAATGACATATATGATGAGTCGAGCAAATTAGAAGCCTTTCGGGTTATCTAACAACAGTAAACTGAACATGAGTGCAAAATCGGTAAAAATGATTAATGATGCCACACAATAACTCTAAACAAAATTAGACGGGGTCGTTGAGCCCCAAAACTCTCGAAATGGCGTATATGATGAGATCCGCAAATTAGGAGTGTTCCGGGGTCATCTAACTAAGTGAACGGAATATGAGTGCAAAATCGGCAAAAGTGATGCATGGTGTCAAACGACAACTCTAAACAAAATTAGATGAGTCATTTGGGCCCTAAACCTCTCGAAATGGCATATATGATGAGTCAAGCAAATTAGAAGCCTTCCGGGGTCATCTAACTGCAAACTGAACATGAGTGCAAAATAGGCAAATATGATGAACGGTGCCACACGACAACTCTAAAAAAAATTAGACGGGCCATTGGGCCCCAAAACTCTCGAAATGGCGTATATGATCAGATGCGCAAATTAGGAGCCTTCCACGGTCACCTAACCACAGTGAACGAAATATGAGTGCAAAATTGGCAAAAGTGATGCACGGTGTCACACGGCAACTCTAAACGAAATTAGACGGGTCCTTTGGGCCCCAAAACTCTCGAAATGGCTATATGATTAGATGCACAAAATAGGAGCGTTTCGGGGTCACTTAACCACAGTGAACGGATTATGAGTGCAAAATCGATAAAACTGATGCACGGTATCACACGGCAACTCTAAACGAAATTAGATGGGTTCTTTCGGCCATAAACCTCTCGAAATGGCATATATGATGATTCGAGCAAATTAAATGCCTTCCGGGATCACCTAACAACAGTAAACTGAACATGAGTGCAAAATCGGCAAAAATGATGAACGGTGCCACAGGACAACTCTAAATAAAATTAGACGGGGTCGTTGGGTCCCAAAACTCTCTAAATGGAGTATATGATGAGATGCGCAAATTAGGAGCCTTCCGGGGTCACCTAACCGCAGTGAACGGAATATGAGTGCAAAATCAACAAAGTGATGCTCGGTGTCAGACGACAACTCTAAACAAAATTGGATGGGTCATTTGGGCCTTAAACCTCTCGAAATGACATATATGATGAGTCGAGCAAATTAGAAGCGTTCCGGAGTCACCTAACAACAGTAAACTGAACATAAGTGCAAAATTGGCAAAAATGATGAACGGTGCCACAGGACAACTCTAAACAAAATTAGACGAGGTCGTTGGGCCCCAAAACTCTCCAAATTGCGTATATGATCAGATGTACAATTTATGAGCCTTCTGGGTTCACCTAGCCACAGCGAACGCAATATGAGTGCAAAATCGGCAAAACTGATGCACGGTGTCACACGGCAACTCTAAACGAAATTGATGCGTTCTTTGGGCCATAAACCTCTCGAAATGGAATATATGATGAGTCGAGCAAATTAGATACCTTCCGGGATCACCGAACAATAGCAAACTGAACATGAGTGTAAAATCGGCAAAAATGATGAACGGTGCCACAGGACAACTTTAAACAAAATTAGACGGGGCCGTTGGGTCCCAAAACTCTCGAAATAGAGTATATGATGAGATGCGCAAATTATGAGCCTTCTGGGGTCACCTAACCACAGTGAACGGAATATGAGTGCAAAATTGGCAAAAGTGATGCACGGTGTCACACGGCAACTCTAAACGAAATTAGACGGGTCCTTTAGCCCCAAAACTCTCAAAATGGCGTATATGATGAGATCCACAAATTAGGAGCGTTTCAGGGTCAGCTAACTCAGTGAACGGAATATGAGTGCAAAATCGGTAAAGTGATGCACGGTGTCAAACAGCAACTCTAAACGAAATTAGATGGGTCATTTGGGCCCTAAACCTCTCGAAATGGCATATATGATGAGTCGAGCAAATTAGAAGCCTTCCGGGGTCACCTAAAAACAGTAAACTGAACATCAGTGCAAAATTGACAAAAATAATGAACGGCGCCACAGGACAACTCAAAACAAAATTAGACGAGGCTATTGGGCCCCAAAAGTCTCCAAATGGCGTATATGATCAGATGCGCAAATTAGGAGCCTTCTAGGGTCACCTAACCACAGTGAACAAAATATGAGTGCAAAATTGGCAAAAGTGATGCACGGTGTCACACGGCAACTCTAAACGAAATTAGACGGGTCCTTTGGGCCCCAAAACTCTCGAAATGGCGTATATGATTAGATGCACAAATTAGGAGCGTTTCGGGTCACCTAACCACAGTGAACGGATTATGAGTGTAAAATCGGCAAAACTGATGCACGGTGTCACACGGTAACTCTAAACGAAATTAGATGGGTTCTTTCGGCCATAAACCTCTCGAAATGACATATATGATTATTCGAGCAAATTAGATGCCTTCCGGGATCACCTAACAATAGTAAATTGAACATGAGTGCAAAATCGGCAAAAATGATGAACCCTGCCACAGGACAACTCTAAATAAAATTAGACGAGGCCGTTGGTCCCAAAACTCTCGAAATGGAGTATATGATGAGATGCTCAAATTAGGAGCCTTCCGGGGTCACCTAACCACAGTGAACGGAATATGAGTGTAAAATTGGCAAAAGTGATGCACGGTGTCACACGGCAACTCTAAACGAAATTAGACGGATCCTTTGGCCCAAAACTCTCGAAATGGCGTATATGATGAGATCTGCAAATTAGGAGCGTTCCAGGGTAAGCTAACTCAGTGAACGGAATATGAGTGCAAAATTGGCAAAAGTGATGCACGGTGTCAAACGGCAACTCTAAACGAAATTAGATGGGTCATTTGGGCCCTAAACCTCTCGAAATGGCATATATGATGAGTCGAGCAAATTAGAAGCGTTCTGGGGTCACCTAACAACAGTAAACTGAACATGTGTGCAAAATTGACAAAAATGATGAACGGTACAACAGGACAACTTAAAACAAAATTAGACGAGGCCGTTGGGCCCCAAAACTGTCCAAATGGCGTATATGATGACATACGCAAATTAGGAGGCTTCTGGGGTCACCTAACCACAGTGAACGAAATATGAGTGCAAATTGGCAAAAGTGATGTACGGTGTCACACGGCAACTCTAAACGAAATTAGACTGGTCCTTGGGCACCAAAACTCTCGAAATTGTGTATATGATGAAATGCGCAAATTAGGAGCGTTCGGGGGTCACCTAACAACAGTGAACGGAATATTGGTGCAAAATCGGCAAATGTGATGCACGGTGTCACACAGCAACTCTAAACGAAATTAGTCGGTTTCTTTGGGCCCTAAACCTCTTGAAATGGTATATATGATGAGTCGAGCAATTGAGAAGCCTTCCGGGGTCAGGTAACAGCAGGAAACTGAACATGAGTGCAAAATCGGTAAAAATGATAAACGATGCCACAGGACAACTATAAACAAAATTAGATAGGTCTTTTGGCGCCAAAACTCTCGAAATGGCGTATATGATGAGATGTGCGAATTAGGAGCCTTCCGGGGTCACCTAACCACACTAAACGAAATATGAGTGCAAAATCGGCAAAAGTGATGCACTGTGTCACATGGCAACTCTAAACGAAATTAGATGGGTCATTTGGGCCCTAAACATGTCGAAATGGCATATATGATGAGTCAAGGAAATTAGAATCGTTCCGGGGTCACCTAACAACAGTAAACTGAACATGAGTGCAAAATCGGTAAAAATGATAAACGGTGCCACACGACAACTCCAAACAAAATCAGACGGAGCCGTTGGGCCCCAACACTCTCGAAATGGCGTATATGTTCAGATGCGCAAATTAGGAGCCTTTCGGGGTCACCTAACCACATTGAACGGAATATGAGTGCAAAATTAGCAAAAGCGATGCACGGTGTCACACGGCAACTCTAAACGAAATTAGACGGGTCCTTTTTCCCCAAAACTCTCCAAATGGCGTATATCATGAGATCCGCAACCTAGAAGCCTTCCGGGGTCACCTAACCACAGTGAACGGAATATAAGTGCAAAATTGGCAAAAGTGATGCACGGTGTCACACGGCAACTCTAAACGAAATTAGACTGGTCCTTTGGGCACCAAAACTCTCGAAATGGCGTATATGATGAAATGCACAAATTAGGAGCGTTCGGGGGTCACCTAACAACAGTGAACAGAATATTGGTGCCAAATCGGCAAATGTGATGCACGGTGTCACACAGCAACTCTAAACGAAATTAGTCGGGTCCTTTGGGCCCTAAACCTCTTGAAATGGTATATATGATGAGTCGAGCAATTGAAAAGCCTTCCGGGGTCACCTAACAGCAGGAAACTGAACATGAGTGCAAAATCGGCAAAAATTATAAACGATGCCACAGGACAACTATAAACAAAATTAGATAGGTCTTTTGGCGCCAAAACTCTCGAAATGGCATATATGATGAGATGCGTGAATTAGGAGCCTTCCGGGGTCACCTAACCACACTAAACGAAATATGAGTGCAAAATCGGCAAAAGCGATGCACTGTGTCACACGGCAACTCTAAACGAAATTAGATGGGTCATTTGGGCCCTAAACATGTCGAAATGGCATATATGATGAGTTAAGGAAATTAGAATCGTTCCGGGGTCACCTAACAACAGTAAACTGAACATAAGTGCAAAATCGGTAAAAATGATAAACGGTGCCATACGACAACTCCAAACAAAATTAGACAGAGCCGTTGGGCCCCAACACTCTCGAAATGGCGTATATGATCAGATGCGCAAATTAGGAGCCTTCCGGGATCACCTAACCACAGTGAACGGAATATGAGTGCAAAATTGGCAAAAGTGATGCACGATAACTCTAAACGAAATTAGATGGGTCCTTTGTCCCCAAAACTCTCGAAATGGCGTATATGATGAAATTCGCAAATTAGGAACGTTTCGGGGTCAGCTAACTCAATGAACGGAATATGAGTGCAAAACCAGCAAAAGTGATGCACGGTGTCAAACGGCAACTCTAAACGAAATTAGATTGGTCATTCGAGCCCTAAACCACTCGAAATGGCATATATGATGAGTCGAGCAAATTAGAAGCGTTCCGGAGTCACCTAACAATAGTAAACTGAACATGAGTGCAAAATTGGCAAAAATGATGAACGGCGCCACAGGACAACTCTAAACAAAATTAGACAAGGCCGTTGGGCCCCAAAAGTCTCCAAATGGCGTATATGATCAGATGCGCAAATTAGGAGCCTTCTGGGGTCACCTAACCACAGTGAACGAAATATGAGTGCAAAATTGGCAAAAGTGATGCACGGTGTCACACGGCAACTCTAAACGAAATTAGACGGGTCCTTTGGGCCCCAAAACTCTCGGAATGGTGTATATGATGAGATGCGCAAATTAGGAGCGTTCGGGGGTCACCTAACAACAGTGAACGGAATATTGGTGCAAAATCGGCAAATGTGATGCACGGTGTCACACAACAACTCTAAACGAAATTAGTCGGGTCGTTTGGGCCCTAAACCTCTTGAAATGGTATATATGACGAGTCGAGCAATTGAGAAGCCTTCTGGGGTCACCTAACAGCAAGAAACTGAACATGAGTGCAAAATCGACAAAAATGATAAACGGTGCCACAGGACAACTATAAACAAAATTAGAAGGGTCCTTTGGCCCCAAAACTCTCGAAATGGCGTATATGATGAGATGCGCAAATTAGGAGCCTTCCGGGATCACCTAATCACACTAAACGAAATATGAGTGCAAAATCGGCAAAAGTGACGCACTGTCACACGACAACTCTAAACGAAATTAGATGGGTCATTTGGGCCCTAAACATGTCGAAATGGCATATATGATGAGTCGAGCAAATTAGAATCGTTCCGGGGTCACCTAACAACAGTAAACTGAACATGAGTGCAAAATCGGCAAAAATGGTGAACGGTGCCACATGACAACCCTAAACGAAGTTAGACTGGGCCGTTAGGCCCCAAAACTCTTGAAATGGCGTATATGATGAGATGCGTAAATTAGGAGCCTTCCGGGGTCACCTAACCACAGTGAACGTAATATGAGTGCAAAACTGGCAAAAGTTATGCACAGTGTCATACGGTAACTCTAAACGAAATTAGACGGGTCCTTTGGGCCCCAAAACTCTCGAAATGGCGTATATGATGAGATGCGCAAATTAAGAGCCTTCCAGGGTCACCTAACCACAGTAAACGGAATATCAGTGCAAAATCGGCAAAAATGATAAACGGTGCCACAAAAACACTCTAAATAAAATTAGACGCGGTCGTTGGGCCCTAAAACTCTAGAAATGGCGTATATGATCAGATGTGCAAATTAGGAGCCTTCCGGGGTCACCGAACCACAGTGAACAAAATATGAGTGCAAAATTGGCAAATGTGATGCACGGTGTCACACGGCAACTCTAAACGAAACTAGACGGGTCCTTTGGGCCCCAAAACTCTCGAAATGGCGTATATGATGAGATGTGCAAATTAGGAGCCTTCCGGGGTCACCTAACCGTAGTGAATGGCATATAAGTGCAAAATTGGCAAAAGTGATGCACGGTGTCACACGACAATTCTTAACCAAATTAGACGAGTCCTTTTGGCCCAAAAACTCTTGAAATTGCGTATATGATGAGATGCGCAAATTAGGAGCGTTCCGGGGTCACCTGACCACAAGTGAACGGAATATGAGTGCAAAATCGATAAAAATAATAAACGGTGCCACAATAACACTTTAAACAAAATTAGACGGGTCCTTTGGGCCCCAAAACTCTCGAAATGGCGTATATGATGAGATGCGTAAATTAGGAGCCTTCCGGGGTCACCTAACCACACTAAATGGAATATGAGTGCAAAATCGGTAAAAATGATGCACGGTGCCACACGATAACTCTAAACAAAATTAGACGAGGCCGTCGGGTTTCAAAACTCTCGAAATGGCGTATATGATGAGATGCGCAAATTAGGAGCCTTTTGGGATCACCTAACCACAGTGAACGGAATATGAGTGCAAAATCGGCAAAAATGATGCGCAGTGCCACACGACAACTCTACGCAAAATTAGACACGGCCGTTGGGCCCCAAAACTCTCGAAATGGAGTATATGATGAGATGCACAAAATAGGAGCCTTCCGGGGTCACCTAACCTTAGTGAACGGAATATGAGTGCAAAATCAGGAAAAGTGATGAACGGTGTCACGCGGTAACTCTAAACGAAATTAGACTGGTCCTTTGAGTCATAAACCTCTCGAAATGGTATATATGATAAGTCGAGCAAATTACAAGCCTTCCAGGGTCACCAAACCATAGTAAACTAAACATGAGTGCAACATTGGCAAAAATGATGAACAGTGCCACACGACAACTCTAAACAAAATTAAACGGGTCCGTTGGGCCCCTAAACTCTCGAAATGGCGTATATGATGAGATGCTCAAATTAGGAGCCTTCCGGGGTCACCTAACCGTAGTGAATGGAATATAAGTGCAAAATTGGCAAAAGTGATGCACGGTGTCACACGGCAATTCTTAATGAAATTAGACAAGTCCTTTGGGCCCCAAAACTCTTGAAATTGCGTATATGATGAGATGCGCAAATTAGGAGCCTTCTAGGGTCACCTGACCACAAGTGAACGGAATATGAGTGCAAAATCGGCAAAAGTGATGCACGGTGTCACACGGCAACTCTAAACGAAATTAGATGGGTTCTTTGGACCCTAAACCTCTCGAAATGGTTTATATGATGAGTTGAGCAAATTGGAAGCCTTCCGGGGCCACCTAACCACAGTAAACAGAATATGAGTACAAAATCGGCAAAAATAATGCACGGTGTCATATGGTAACATTAAACAAAATTAGACAGGGTAGTCAGGCCCCAAAACTCGCGAAATGGTGTATATGATGTGATAAGCAAATTCAGAGCCTTTTTGTGTAGCCTAACCACAGTAAACGAAATATGAGCTCAAAATCGGCAAAAGTGATGCACGATGCATAACGGTAACTCTAAACGAAATTAGACGGCATGGTTGGGCAGAAAAACTCTCGAAATGGTGTAGATGATGAGACAAGCAAATTAGGGGCCTTTCTAGGTCACCAAACTACAATAAGCGGAATATGAGTGCAAAGCCGGCAAAATTTATGCACGGTTTCACACGACAACTCTAAAATTTCTCTCAAAAAAAAAAAAAAAACTCTAAATAAAATTAGAAGAGGCCGTTGGGCCTCAAACCTCTCGAAATGGCGTATATGAGGAGATGAGCAAATTAGGAGCCTTCCGGGGTCACCTAACCACAGTAAACGGAATATGAGTGCAAAATCGGTAAAAATGATACACGGTGCCACACGACAACTCTAAACAAAATTATATGGGGCCCTTGGGCCGTAAAACTCTCGAACTGGCGTAAATTATGAGATGCGTAAATTAGGAGCCTTCCGAGGTCACCTAACCCCAGTGAACGGAATATTAGTGCAAAATCGACAAAAGTGATGCACGGTGTCACACGGCAACTCTAAACGAAATTAGACGGGTCCTTTGAGCCCTAAACCTCTCCAAATGGTATATATGATGAGTCGAGCAAATTAAAAGCCTTTCGGGTCACCTAACAACAGTAAACGGAATATGAGTGCAAAATCGACAAAAATGATAAACGGTGCCACACGACAACTCTAAATAAAATTAGATCGGGCCGTTGGGCCCCAAAACTCTCGAAATGGCGTATATGATGACATGCGCAAATTAAGAGCCTTCTGGGGTCACCTAACCACAGTGAACGGAATATCAATGCAAAATCGATAAAAGTGATGCACGGTGTCTCACGACAACTTTAAACGAAATTAGACGGGTCCTTTGGGCACTAAACCTCTCGAAATCGTATATATGATCAGTCGAGTAAATTAGATGTCTTCCGGGGTCACCTAACCACAGTAAACGGAATATGAGTGCAAAATCGACAAAAATGATGCACGGTGCCACACGACAACTCTAAACAAAATTAGACGGGGCCGTTGGGCCCCAAAACTTGCGAAATGGCGTAAATGATGAGATGCGCAAATTATGAGCCTTCCGTGGTCACCTAACCACAGTGAACGGAATATCAGTGCAAAATTGGTAAAACTGATGCACGATGTGACACGGCAACTCTAAACGAAATTAGACGGGTCGTTTGGGCTCTAAACCTCTCGAAATAGTATATGTGATTAGTCGAGCAAATTAGCAGCCTTCCAGGGTCACCAAACAACAGTAAACGGAATATGAGCGCAAAATCGACAAAAATGATGAATGGTGCCGCACGACAACTCTAAACAAAATAAGACGGGGCCGTTAGGCACCAAAACTCTCGAAATGGCGTATATGATGAGATGAGCAAATTAGTAGCCATTCGGGGTCACCTCTGCACAGTAAACGGAATATGAGTGCAAAATCGGTAAAAATGATGCATGGTGCCATACGGTAACTCTAAACAAAATTAAACGGGGCAGACAGGCTCCAAAACTCGCGAAATGCTGTGTATGATGATATGAGCAAATTCGGAGCTTTCTGGGTCACCTAACCACAGTAAACGAAATATGAGTACAAAATCAACAAAACTGATGCATGATGCATATCGGTAACTCTAAACGAAATTAGACGGCGTGGTTGTTAAGCAGTAAAGCACGCGAAATGGTGTAGATGATGAGACAAGCAAATTAGGGGTCTTCCTAGGTCACCAAACTACAATAATCGAAATATGAGTACAAAATTTGCAAAATTGATGCATGGTGCCACACGACAACTCTAAAGGAAATTGGAAGACGCCGTTGGGCCTCAAACCTCTCGAAATGGCGTATATGATGAGATGAGCAAATTAGGAGCCTTCTGGGGTCACCTAACCACAGTGAACGGAATATCAGTGCAAAATCAGCAAAAGTGATGCACGGTGTCACACGACAACTCTAACCAAATTAGACGGGTCATTTGGGCCCTAAACCTCTCGAAATGGTATATATGATGAGTCGAGCAAATTGGAAGCCTTCCGGGGTCACCTAACAATAGCAAATAGAATGTGATTACAAAATCGTTAAAAATGATGAATGGTGCCACACGACAACTCGAAACAAAATTAGACGGGACCGTTGGGCCCCAAAACTCTCGAAATGACATATATGATGAGATGCGTAAATTAGGAGCCTTCCGGGGTCACCTAACCATAATGAACGAAATATGAGTGCAAAATCGGCAAAAGTGATACATGGTGTCACACGGCAACTCTAAACGAAAATAGACGGGTCCTTTGGGCATTAAACCTCTCAAAATGGTATATATGATGAGTCGAGCAAATTAGAAGCCTTCCGTGGTCACCTAATCATAGTAAACGGAATATGAGTGCAAAATCGGCAAAAATGATGAACGGTGCCAAACGACATCTCTAAACAAAATCAGACGGGGCCGTGGGGCCCCAAAACTCTCGAAATGGCGTATATGATGAGATGAGCAAATTAGGAGCCTTCCGGGGTCACCTAACCACAGTCATCGGAATATGAGTGCAAAATCGACAAACATGATGCTTGGTGCCATACGGTAACTCTAAACAAAATTAGACGGGACCGTCGGGCCCCAAAACTTACGAAATGGTGTATATGATGAGATGAGCAAATTCAAAGCCTTTCTGGGTCACTTAACCACAGTAAACGAAATATGAGTGCAAAATCAACAAAAGTGATGCACGATGCATAACGGTAACTCTAAACGAAATTAGACGGCATGGTTGAGCAGAAAAACTCTCGAAATGGTGTAGATGATGAGACGAGCAAATAAGGGACCTTCCTAGGTCACTAAACTACAATAAGCGGAACATGAGTACAAAATCGGCAAAATTGATGCACGATGCCACACGGCAACTCTAAAGGAAATTAGAAGAGACCGTTGGGCCTCAAACCTCCCGAAATGGCGTATATGATGAGATAAGCAAATTAGGAGCCTTCAGGTGTCACCTAATCACAGTAAACGGAATATGAGTGCAAAATCGACAAAAATGATGCACGGTGCCACACGACAACTCTAAACAAAATTAGTCGGGGCCGTTGAGCCCCAAAACTCTCGAAATGGCGTAAATGATGAGATGCGCATATTAGGAGCCTTCCGGGGTCACCTAACCACAGTGAACAGAAGATCAGTGCAAAATCAGCAAAAGTGATGCGCACAGTATCACACGATAACTCTAAACCAAATTAGACGGGTCCTTTGAGCCCTAAACCTCTCGAAATGATATATATGATGAGTTGAGCAAATTGGAAGTCTTACGGGGTCACCTAACAACAGTAAACGAAATATGAGTGCAAAATCGGCAAAAATGATGAACGGTGCCACATGATAACTCTAAACAAAATTAGACTGGGCCGTTTGGGCCCCAAAACTCTCAAAATTGTATATATGATGAGATGCGCAAATTAGTAGCCTTTCGGGGTCAACTAACCACAGTGAACAGAATATGAGTGCAAAATCGGCAAAAGTGATGCACGGTGTCACACGGCAACTCTAAACGGAATTAGAAAGGTCCTTTGGGCACTAAACCTCTCAAAATGGTATATATGATGAGTCGAGCAAATTAGAAGCCTTCTGGGGTCACCTAACTACAGTAAACGGAATATCAGTGCAAAATCGGCAAAAATGATGCACGGTGCCACACGACAACTCTAAACAAAATTAGACGGGGCTGTTGGCCCCAAAACTCACGAAATGGCGTAAATGATGAGATGCACAAATTAGGAGCCTTCCGGGGTCACCTAACCACAGTGAAGGAATATCAGTGCAAAATCGGCGAAAGTGATGCACAATGTCACACGGCAACTCTAACGATATTAGACAGGTCCTGTAGACCCTAAACCTCTTGAAATTGTATATATGATGAGTCGAGCAAATTAGAAGCCTTCCGGTGTCACCTAACAACAGTAAACAGAATATGAGTGCAAAATCGGCAAAAATGATTAACGGTGCCTAACGACAACTCTAAACAAAATTAGACGGGGCCGTTGGGCCCCAAAACTCTTGAAATGGCGTATATGATGAGATAAGCAAATTAGGAGCCTTCCGGGGTCACCTAAGCACAGTAAACGGAATATAAGTGTAAAATCGGCAAAAATAATGCACGGTGCCATACGGTAACTCTAAACAAAATTAGATGGGTCCGTCGGGCCCCAAAACTCGCGAAATGGTGTATATGATGAGATGAGCAAATTCGGAGCCTTTTTGGGTCACCTAACCGTAGTAAACGAAATGTGAGTGCAAAATAGACAAAAGTGATGCACGATGCATAACGGTAACTCTAAACGAAATTAGACGGCGTGGTTAAGCAGAAAAACTCGCGAAATGGTGTAGATGATGAGACGAGCAAATTATGGGTTTTCCTAGGTCACTAAACTACAATCAGCGAAATATGAGTGCAAAATCTACAGAATTGATGCACAGTGCCACACGGCAACTCTAAAAAAAATTAAAAGAGGTTGTTGGGCCTCAAACATCTCGAAATGGCATATAAGATGAGATGAGCAAATTAGGAGCCTTCCGGGGTCACCTAACCACAGTAAACGGAATATGAGTGCAAAATCGGTAATAATGATGCGCAGTGCCACGCGACAACTCTAAACAAAATTAGACGGGGCCGTTGGGCCTCAAAACTCTCGAAATGGCATAAATGATGAGATGTGCAAATTAAGAGCCTGCCGGGGTCTCCTAACCACAGTGAACGGAATATGAGTGCAAAATCGGCAAAAGTGATGCACGGTGTCACATGGCAACTCTAAACGAAATTAGACGGGTCATTTGGGCCCTAAACCTCTCGAAATGGTATATATGATGAGTCGAGCAAATTAGAAGCCTTCCGGGGTCACCTAACAACAGTAAACAGAATATGAGTGCAAAATCGGTAAAAATGATGAACGGTGCCTCACGACAACTCTAAACAAAATTGGACGAGACCATCGGGCCCCAAAACTCTCGAAATGGCGTATATGATGAGATGTGCAAATTAGGAGCCTTCCGGGGTCACCTAACCGCAGTGAACGAAATATGAGTGCAAAATCGGCTAAAGTGATGCACGGTGTCACACGGCAACTCTAAACGAAATTAGACAGGTCCTTTGGGCCCTAAACCTCTCGAAATGGTATATATGATGAGTCGAGCAAATTAGAAGTCTTTCGGGGTCACCTAACAACAGTAAACGAAATATGAGTGCAAAATTGGCAAAAATGATGAATGGTGTCACACGACAACTTTAAACAAAATTAGACGGGGTCGTTGGGCCCCAAAACTCTCAAAATGGCATATATGATGAGATGAGCAAATTAGGAGCCTTCCAGGGTCACCTAAGCACAATAAACGGAATATGAGCGCAAAATCGGCAAAAATGATGTACGGTGTCATACGGTAACTCTAAACAAAATTAGACGGGGCTGTCTGGTCCCAAAACTCGCGAAATGGTGTATATGATGAGATGAGCAAATTCGGAGCCTTTCTAGGTCACCTAACCACAGTAAACGAAATATGAGTGCAAAATGGACAAAAGTGATGCACGATGCATAACGGTAACTCTAAACAAAATTAGACGGCGTGGTTGAGCAGAAAAACTCTCGAAATGGTGTAGATGATGAGATGAGCAAATTAGGGGCCTTCCTAGGTCACCAAGCTACAATAAACAAAATATGAGTGCAAAATCTGTAAAATTGCTGCACGGTGTCGCACGACAACTCTAAAGGAAATTAGAAGAGGCTGTTGGGCTTCAAACGTCTCAAAATGGCATATATGATTAGATGAGCAAATTACGAGCCTTCCGGGGTCACCTAACCACAGTAAATGGAATATGAGTGTAAAATCGGCAAAAACAATGCGCGGTGCCACATTACAACTCTAAACAAAATTAGACAGGGTCGTTGGGCCCCAAACCTCTTGAAATGGCGTAAATGATGAGATGCGCAAATTAGGAGCCTTCCGGGGTCACCTAACCATAGTGAACGAAATATTAGTGCAAAATCGACAAAAGTGATGCACGGTAACACACGACAACTCTAAACGAAATTAGACGGGTCCTTTGGGCCCTAAACCTCTCGAAATGGTATATATGATAAGTTGAGCAAATTAGAAGCCTTCCAGGGTCACCTAACAACAGTAAACGAAATATGAGTGATGGAAACCAAGGAAGTAAGCCTAATGATCCTTTGAGCATCAATGAAGGACCTATGACAAGGGCTAGAGCTAAGAGAATGAATAAGCAATTAAATGGGCTGATTCAAGAGATTTGGACCAAGAGTCTTGCGCAACAAGGATTAGACGATATGGAAAAGACAACAAGGCTTCAAAACATTATTCAAGTCCAAGATCATAAAAATTGAAGGCTTGGGTGACTATTTGAAAGCAAATTGGGCTGGTTTCATTTGTTTGTATTAATTTGGGCTTAATTTGTCTCATGGGCTGGTTTAATTAAGTTAGTTTATTTAATTAGTTTGTTAAGTATCAAACTTTGATTACATTGGGCTTTTATTTGTTTCATTTCGTAATGGGTTATTAGGTTATGTATGGGGCTGTCAAATTTAATTATTTTAAGCCCAAGTGGGGTGTATTAAGGTGTTAGGGCGTCCAAGTGATGTTTAGAAGCTAGGGTTTCATTTATTTTGCCTATAAAAGGCCATGTAAACCTCATAAACGGGATTAGCCAATTTTATGAATGAAATTTCAGTTTTCTCTCTTTGTTCTTGAAGAACTTTTGAGAATTTATCAAGGATTGATTTTTTTAGTTATCAACTTGACTTATCTCCCTCATCCTTTTCTTGTTTTTGGGAGTGGCGTTTTTGTTATATTGGTTCGTGGTTCGCTAATCATTGGGTCAAAGTACTTTCTTTTTATTTTCTTTTGTCTATTCCTGAATTAAACTTTCTTGGGGTTGTTGATTCAATTGTTTGTGGATGTCGTATCATATATACGGGGTTCTCATCATTTGGTATCAGAGCTTTAGGTTAATTAATTTGGGATTTATTTCACAAAAAAAAATTAAAAAAATAAAAGTCAAACCTGTTCATCTTCTTTCTTGTCTTATTGGTTACTGTTCACGTCATCTTATTTGCAAGTTACTGTTCACGCATCTTGATTTTAAGTTACTGTTCACATCATCACAAAAGGCAAAAAAAAAAAAAAAAAAAAAAAAAAAACAGAAGAAAAAAAAAAGAGAAAAAAAAGAGAGCCTAAAAAAAAAATCCAGAAAAAAAAAAAGAAAAAGAAAAAAAAGAAAAGAAAGAAAATAAAATCTTAATTATAGGAAGTTGAGACTTTATTTCATTTCTAGTTGGGCATCTTACATAAGGAAAGCATTTAAAAGGGAGTCAATCTTATTTTTTTTCCTTTTATATTCTTGCCTAAACAAAAGGAATCAATTTAATTTCTTTCGTATTTTTGTTCTTGCCTAAATAGAGATATAACTTCATTTTCCTTTCCATTCTGGTCAGCTTAAAACAAGGAAACAAACTTTATATCATTCCTAATTTATTTCCTTGAAATCATCTTGTTTTCCATTTGTTTCTTACTTTGACTACATTCAATTCCTTTTTGCTTTTTTTGTGTGCTTTCATAGTGTCTTGAATATTTTCCTTGTTCCATTATTTCCTTTCATAAGTATATATTCTTTTCTTGTTGAGATTAGTTAAGTTGATTACTTCTAGGGTGATCCTTGGTAGGTTAATTAGTTCCATAAAGAACTTAGAAACAAAACTTGAGTGTGGACAGAGAGTGTTGAGTTACATCACGAGTGTTGAGTAAAAACAAGAGTAACGAGTGATAAACACGTGAGGATTAGAGTGAAACACGTGAGGGAGTTGATGGAAACCAAGCTAGCAAGCATGGATGACAACAAGACAATTTAACAATGAGACAATTGAAGATAAACGGGCTAATTTAGAAGGTTGTTGGGCTTAATCTTAAAGGCTTTGGGAGCTAAGTAAAGGCAATTAGAGTTAATTGGGCTTTAAATAATTTGGGCTGGGGTTATTTTAATTGTAATGGATTTTTAAATTAAGTTGGTTTATTTAATTTTATGTTGGGTCTTAATTAATGTATTGGGCTGGAACATTTAAATAACTTAAGCCTATGCTTGTTTATTTTAAACCCATGAGTATGTTTAGTGAGCCCAATTGTTAGGGGGCTAGGGTTTTGTGTTATGTTTTATTTCCTTGCCTATAAAAAGGCTTGTAACTTTAAGCAAATATAAGTTGAATAAGATGAATGAATAGACAGCCAATTGTGGTTAATTGAGAGAGAGTATTTTCTCCTCTATTCTTCTAAGAACATGTTATCTTATCAAGCTTTGCTTGTGGCGATCGAACCCATGACTTATCTCCCACTTTCTCATCTATGTCTTGGGAGTGGCGTCAATATCCTTCTGTGATAATTTTGGTCCTTGATTGAGTTCTAATCATTGGGTCAAAGTTCTTTATAACTTTGGTTTCTTGATTGACATATAATCAATGGGTCAAAATTTTTTTTTTATAAACCTGATTTAATCTTTCTTGGGGTTGTGTTTCAATTTCATTGTGGGTGTCGTATCGTTATATACGGGGTTCTCATCACTCTAAACGAAACTAGACAGGTCCTTTGGGCCCTAAACCTCTTGAATTGGTATATATGATGAATCGAGGAAATTATGAGCCTTCCAGGATCATCGAACCATAGTAAACGGAATATGAGTGCAAAATCGACAAAAATGATGCACGGTGCCACACGACAACTCTAAACAAAATTAGACAAGGCCGTTGGGCCCCAAAACTCTCGAAATGGCGTAAATGATGAGATGCACAAATTAGGAGCCTTTCGGGGTCACCTACCACAGTGAACGAAATATAAGTGCAAAATCTGCAAAAGTTATGCACGATGTCACCCTGCAACTCTAAACGAAATTAGATAGGTCCTTTGGGCCCTAAACCTCTCGAAATGGTATATATGATGAGTTGAGCAAATTAGAAGCCTTTCGATGTTACCTAACCACAGTAAATTGAATATGAGTGCAAATCGATAAAAGTGATGCATGGTGTCACACGACAACTCTAAACGAAATTAGACGGGTCCTTTGGGCCCTAAGCCTCTCGAAATGGTATATATGATGAGTCGAGCAAATTAGAAGCCTTCCGGATTCATCTAACCACAGTAAACGGAATATGAGTGCAAAATCAGCAAAAATGATTCACGGTGTCATATGGTAACTCTAAACAAAATTAGACGGGGCTATTAGGCCCCAAAACTCGCGAAATGGTGTATATGATGAGATGAGCAAATTCGAAGCCTTTCGGGGTCACCTAATTGTAAACAAAATAAGAGTGCAAAATCGGCAAAAGTGATGGACGATGCATAACGGTAACTCTAAAAGAAATTAGACAACGTGGTTGTGCACAAAAACTCTCGAAATGGTGTAGATGATGAGACGAGCAAATTAGGGGCCTTCCGAGGTCACCAAACTACAATAAGCGAAATATGAGTGCAAAATCGGCGAAATTGATGCACGGTGCCACACGGCAACTCTAAACGAAATTAGAAGAGGCAGTTGGGTGTCAAACCTCTCGAAATGGCGTATATGATGAGATGAGCAAATTAGGAGCCTTCCGGGGTCTTCTAAGCACAGTAAACGGAACATGAGTGAAAAATTAGCAAAAATGATGCACGGTGCCGCACGACAACTCTAACCAAACTTAGACGGGGCCGTCGGGCCCCAAAACTCTCGAAACGGCGTATATGATGAGATGCGCAAATTAGGAGCCTTTCGGGGTCACCTACCACAGTGAACGAAATATAAGTGCAAAATCTGCAAAAGTGATGCACGGTGTCACACTGCAACTCTAAACGAAATTAGACAGGTCCTTTGGGCCCTAAACCTCTCGAAATGGTATATATGATGAGTTGAGCAAATTAGAAGCCTTCCGATGTTACCTAACCATAGTAAATTGAATATGAGTGCAAATCGATAAAAGTGATGCATGGTGTCACACGACAACTCTAAACGAAATTAGACGGGTCCTTTGGGCCCTAAGCCTCTCGAAATGGTATATATGATGAGTCGAGCAAATTAGAAGCCTTCCGGATTCATCTAACCACAGTAAACGGAATATGAGTGCAAAATCAGCAAAAATGATTCACGGTGTCATATGGTAACTCTAAACAAAATTAGACGGGGCTATTAGGCCCCAAAACTCGCGAAATGGTGTATATGATGAGATGAGCAAATTCGAAGCCTTTCGGGGTCACCTAATTGTAAACAAAATAAGAGTGCAAAATCGGCAAAAGTGATGGACGATGCATAACGGTAACTCTAAAAGAAATTAGACAACGTGGTTGTGCACAAAAACTCTCGAAATGGTGTAGATGATGAGACGAGCAAATTAGGGGCCTTCCGAGGTCACCAAACTACAATAAGCGGAATATGAGTGCAAAATCGGCGAAATTGATGCACGGTGCCACACGGCAACTCTAAACGAAATTAGAAGAGGCAGTTGGGTGTCAAACCTCTCGAAATGGCGTATATGATGAGATGAGCAAATTAGGAGCCTTCCGGGGTCTTCTAAGCACAGTAAACGGAACATGAGTGAAAAATTAGCAAAAATGATGCACGGTGCCGCACGACAACTCTAACCAAACTTAGACGGGGCCGTCGGGCCCCAAAACTCTCGAAACGGCGTATATGATGAGATGCGCAAATTAGGAGCCTTTCGGGGTCACCTACCACAGTGAACGAAATATAAGTGCAAAATCTGCAAAAGTGATGCACGGTGTCACACGGCAACTCTAAACGAAATTAGACAGGTCCTTTGGGCCCTAAACCTCTCGAAATGGTATATATGATGAGTTGAGCAAATTAGAAGCCTTCCGATGTTACCTAACCATAGTAAATTGAATATGAGTGCAAATCGATAAAAGTGATGCATGGTGTCACACGACAACTCTAAACGAAATTAGACGGGTCCTTTGGGCCCTAAGCCTCTCGAAATGGTATATATGATGAGTCGAGCAAATTAGAAGCCTTCCGGATTCATCTAACCACAGTAAACGGAATATGAGTGCAAAATCAGTAAAAATGATTCACGGTGTCATATGGTAACTCTAAACAAAATTAGACGGGGCTATTAGGCCCCAAAACTCGCGAAATGGTGTATATGATGAGATGAGCAAATTCGAAGCCTTTCGGGGTCACCTAATTGTAAACAAAATAAGAGTGCAAAATCGGCAAAAGTGATGGACGATGCATAACGGTAACTCTAAAAGAAATTAGACAACGTGGTTGTGCACAAAAACTCTCGAAATGGTGTAGATGATGAGACGAGCAAATTAGGGGCCTTCCGAGGTCACCAAACTACAATAAGCGGAATATGAGTGCAAAATCGGCGAAATTGATGCACGGTGCCACACGGCAACTCTAAACGAAATTAGAAGAGGCAGTTGGGTGTCAAACCTCTCGAAATGGCGTATATGATGAGATGAGCAAATTAGGAGCCTTCCGGGGTCTTCTAAGCACAGTAAACGGAACATGAGTGAAAAATTAGCAAAAATGATGCACGGTGCCGCACGACAACTCTAACCAAACTTAGACGGGGCCGTCGGGCCCCAAAACTCTCGAAACGGCGTATATGATGAGATGCGCAAATTAGGAGCCTTTCGGGGTCACCTACCACAGTGAACGAAATATAAGTGCAAAATCTGCAAAAGTGATGCACGGTGTCACACTGCAACTCTAAACGAAATTAGACAGGTCCTTTGGGCCCTAAACCTCTCGAAATGGTATATATGATGAGTTGAGCAAATTAGAAGCCTTCCGATGTTACCTAACCATAGTAAATTGAATATGAGTGCAAATCGATAAAAGTGATGCATGGTGTCACACGACAACTCTAAACGAAATTAGACGGGTCATTTGGGCCCTAAGCCTCTCGAAATGGTATATATGATGAGTCGAGCAAATTAGAAGCCTTCCGGATTCACCTAACCACAGTAAACGAAATATGAGTGTAAAATCAGCAAAATGATTCACAGTGTCATATGGTAACTCTAAACAAAATTAGATGGGGCTATTAGGCCCCAAAACTCGCGAAATGGTGTATATGATGAGATGAGCAAATTCGAAGCCTTTCGGGGTCACCTAATTGTAAACAAAATAAGAGTGCAAAATCGGCAAAAGTGATGGACGATGCATAACGGTAACTCTAAAAGAAATTAGACAACGTGGTTGTGCACAAAAACTCTCGAAATAGTGTAGATGATGAGACGAGCAAATTAGGGGCCTTTCGAGGTCACCAAACTATAATAAGCGGAATATGAGTGCAAAATCGGTGAAATTGATGCACGGTGCCACACGGCAACTCTAAACGAAATTAGAAGAGGCAGTTGGGTGTCAAACCTCTCGAAATGGCGTATATGATGAGATGAGCAAATTAGGAGCCTTCCGGGGTCTTCTAAGCACAGTAAACGGAACATGAGTGAAAAATTAGCAAAAATGATGCACGATGCCGCATGACAACTCTAACCAAACTTAGACGGGGCCGTCGGGCCCCAAAACTCTCGAAACGGGGTATATGATGAGATGAGCAAATTAGGAGCCTTCGGGGGTCACCTAACCACAGTAAACAGAATATGAGTGCAAAATCTGCAAAAGTGATGCACGGTGTCACACGGCAACTCTAAACGAAATTAGAAGGGTCCTTTGGGCCCTAAACCTCTCGAAATTGTATATATGATTAGTCGAGCAAATTAGAAGCCTTCCAAGGTCACCTAACAATAGTAAACTGAACATGAATGCAAAATCGGCAAAAGTAATGCACGGTATCACATGGCAACTGTAAACGAAATTAAATGGGTCGTTTGGGTGCTAAACCTCTTGAAATGGTATATATGATGAGTCGAGCAAATTAGAAGCCTTCCGGGGTCGCCTAACTATAGTAGACGGAATATGAGTGCAAAATCGGCGAAAATTATGCACGGTGCCATACGGTAACTCTAAACAAAATTAGATGGGGCCGTTGGGCTCCAAAACTTGTGAAATGGTGTATATGATGAGATGAGCCAATTCGAAGCCTTGCGGGGTCACCTAACCACAGTAAACAGAATGTGAGTGTAGAATCGGCAAAAATGATGCACGGTGTCATACCGTAACTCTAAACAAAATTAGAGGGGGTCGTCGGGCCCCAAAACGCGCGAAATGGTGTATATGATAAGATGAGCAAATTCAGAGCCTTTTTGGGTCACCTAACCACAGTAAACGAAATATGAGTGCAAAATCGACAAAAGTGATGCACAATGCATAACGGTAACTCTAAACGAAATTAGACGGCGTGGTTGTGCATAAAAGCTCTCGAAATGGTGTAGATGATGAGACGGGCAAATTAGGGATCTTTCTAGGTCACCAAACTACAATAAGCGGAATATGAGTGCAAAATTGACAAAATTGATGCATGATGCCACACGGCAACTCTAAACGAAATTAGAAGATGCCGTTGGGCCTCAAACCTCTCAAAATGACGTGTATGATGTGATGAGCAAATTAGGAGCCTTCCGAGGTCACCAAACCACAATAAACGTAACATGAGTACAAAATCAGCAAAAATGATGCACGGTGCCAAACGACAAATCTAAACAAAATTAGACGGGGCTGTTGGGCCCTAAAACTCTCGATATGGCGTAAATGATAAGATGCGCAAATTAGGAGCCTTCCGGGATCACCTAACCACAGTGAACAGAATATGATTGCAAAATCGACAAAAGTGATGCACGGTGTCACACGGCAACTCTAATCGAAATGAGACGGGTCCTTTGGGCCTAAACCTCTTGAAATGGTATATATGATGTGTCGAGCAAATTAAAAGCCTTCCGGGGTCACCTAACCATAGGAAACAGAATATGAGTGTAAAATCGAAAAAAATGAAGCACGGTGCCATACGGTAACACTAAATTAAATTAAACAGGGCCATCGAGCCCCAAAACTCACGAAATGGTGTATATGATGAGATGAGCAAATTCGGAGGCTTTCTGGGTCACCTAACCACAGTAAATGAAATATGAGTGCAAAATCGACAAAAATGATGCACGATGCATAACGGTAACTCTAAACGAAATTAGACAGTGTGGTTGAGCAGAAAAACTCTCGAAATGATGTAGATGATGAGACGCGCAAATTAGGGACCTTTTTGGGTCACTAACCACAGTAAATGAAATATGAGTGCAAAATCGACAAAAGTGATGCACGATGCATAACGGTAACTTTAAACGAAATTAGACGGCGTGGTCGAACAGAAAAACTCTCGAAATGGTGTAGATGATGAGACGCGCAAATTAGGGGCCTTCCTAGGTCACCAAACTACAATAAGAGGAATATGAGTGCAAAATCGACAAAAGTGATGCACGGTGCCACACGGCAACTCTAAATAAAATAAGAAGAGGTCGTTGGGCCTCAAACCTCTCGAAATGGCGTATATGATGAGATGAGCAAATTAGGAGCCTTCCGGGTCACCTAACCACAGTAAACGGAATATGAGTGCAAAATTGGCAAAAATAATGCATGGTGCCACACGACAACTGTAAACAAAATTAGACGGGGCCATTGTGCCCCAAAACTCTCGAAATGGCGTAAATGATGAGACGCGCAAATTAGATGCCTTCCTGGGTCACCTAGCCACAGTGAACGAAATATAAGTGCAAAATCGGTAAAAGTAATGCACGGTGTCACACAGCAACTCTAAACAAAATTAGACAGGTCCTTTGGGCCCTAAACCTCTCGAAATGGTATATATGATGAGTCGAGTAAATTAGAAGCCTTCCAAGGTCACCTAACCACAGTAAACGGAATATGAGTGCAAAATTAACAAAAGTGATGCACGATGCATAACGGTAACTCTAAACGAAATTAGACGGCGTGGTTAAGCAGAAAAACTCTCGAAATTGTGTGGATGATGAGATGAGCAAATTAGGGGCCTTCCTAGGTCACCAAACTACAATAAGCAGAATATGAGTGCAAAATCGGCAAAATTGATGCACGGTGCCACACGGCAACTCTAAACGAAATTAGAAGAGGCTGTTGGGCCTCAAACCTCTCGAAATGGCGTATATGATGAGATGAGCAAATTAGGAGCCTTCCGGGGTCACCTAACCACAGTAAACGGAATATGAGTGCAAAATCTGTAAAAATGATACGCGGTGCCACACGACAATTGTAAACAAAATTAGACGGGACTGTTGGGCCCCAAAACTCTTGAAATGGCGTAAATGATGAGTTGCGCAAATTAGGAGCCCTCCGTGATCACCTAACCATAGTGAACGGAATATCAGTGCAAAATCGGTAAAAGTGATGCATGGTGTCACACGACAACTCTAAACGAAATTAGACGGGTCGTTTGGGCCCTAAACCTCTCGAAATGGTATATGTGATGAGTCGAGCATATTATAAGCCTTCCGGGGTCACCTAACAATAGTAAACGGAATATGAATGCAAAATCGGCAAAAATGATGAACGGTGCCACATGACAAATCTAAACAAAATTAGACGGGGCCGTTGGGCCCCAAAACTATCAAAATGGCGTATATGATGAGATGCGTAAATTAGGAGCGTTCCGGGGTCACCTAATCACAGTAAACGGAATATGAGTGCAAAATCGGTAAAAATGATGCACGGTGCCACACGACAACTCTAAACAAAATTAGACGGGGCCGTTGGGCCCCAAAACTCTCGAAATGGAGTAAATTACGAGATTCGCAAATTAGGAGCCTTCCGAGGTCACTTAACCACAGAGAACGGAATATCAGTGCCAAATCGGCAAAAGTGATGCACGGTATCACACAACAACTCTAAACGAAATTAGACGGGTCGTTTGGGCCTTAAACCTCTCGAAATGGTATATATGATGAGTCGAGCAAATTAGAAGTCTTCCGGAGTCACCTAACCACAGTAAACGGAAAATGAGTGCAAAATCGACAAAAATGATGCACGGTGTCATACGGTAACACTAAACAAAATTAGACGGGGCTGTTAGGCCCCAAAACTCGCGAAATGGTTTATATTATGAGATGAGCAAATTCAAAGCCTTTCGGGGTCACCTAACTGTAAACGGAGATAAGAGTGCAAAATCGGCAAAAGTGATATATGATGCATAACGGTAACTCTAAACGAAATTAGACGGCGTGGTTATGCACAAAAACTCTCGAAATGGTGTAGATGATGAGACGAGCAAATTAGGGGTCTTTCGAGGTCACCAAACTACAATTAGTGGAATATGAGTGCAAAATTGACGAAATTGATGCACAGTGCCACACGGCAACTCTAAACGAAATTAGAAGAGGTCGTTGGGCCTCAAACCTCTCGAAATGGCGTATATAATGAGATGATCAAATTAGGAGCCTTCCGGAGTCACCTAACCACAGTAAACGGAACATGAGTGCAAAAGCGGCAAAAATGATGCACGGTGCCGCACGACAACTCTAACCAAAATTAGATAGGGTCGTTGGGTCCCAAAACTCTCGAAACGGTGTATATGATAAGATGCGCAAATTAGGGGCCTTCCGGGGTTGCCTAACCACAGTGAACGGAATATGAGTGCAAAATCGGCAAAAGTGATGCACAGTGTCACACGGCAACTCTAAACGAAATTAGATAGGTCCTTTGGGCCCTAAACCTCTCGAGATTGTATATATGATGAGTCGAGAAAATTAGAAGTCTTCGGGGGTCACCTAACAACAGTAGACTGAACATGAGTGCAAAATCGGCAAAAGTGATGCACGGTATCACATGGCAACTCTAAACGAAATTAGACGAGTCGTTTGGGTCCTAAGCTTCTCGAAATGGTATATATGATGAGTCAAGAAAATTAGAAGTCTTCGGGGGTCACCTAACAACAGTAGACTGAACATGAGTGCAAAATCGGCAAAAGTGATGCACGGTATCACATGGCAACTCTAAACGAAATTAGACGAGTCGTTTGGGTCCTAAGCTTCTCGAAATGGTATATATGATGAGTCGAACAAATTAGAAGCCTTCTGGGGTCACCTAACCACAGTAGACGGAATATGGGCGCAAAATCGGTAAAAATTATGCACGGTGCCATACGGTAACTCTAAACAAAATTAGACGGGGCCGTTGGGCCCTCAAACTCGCGAAATGGTGTAAATGATGAGATGAGCAAATTCGGAGCCTTTCAGGGTTACCTAACCACAGTAAACGAAATAAGAGTGCAAAATCGGTAAAAGCGATGCACTATGCATAACGGTAACTCTAAACGAAATTAGACGGCATGGTTATGCACAAAAAGTCTCGAAATGGTGTAGATGATGAGACGAGGAAATTAGGGGCCTTCCTGGGTCACCAAACTACAATAAGCGGAATATGAGTGTAAAATCGGCAAAATTGATGCACGGTGCCACACGACAACTCTGAAGGAAATTAGAAGAGGTCGTTGGCCCTCAAACCTCTCGAAATGGAGTATATGATGAGATGAGCAAATTAGGTGCCTTCCGGGGTCACCTAATCACAGTAAACGGAATATGAGTGTAAAATCGGCAAAAATGATACACAGTGCCACACGACAACTCTAAACCAAATTAGATAGGGCCGTTGGGCCCCAAAACTCTCAAAATGGCGTAAATGATGAGATGTGCAAATTAGGAATGTTCCGGGGTCACCTAACCACAGTGAACAAAATATGAGTGCAAAATCGACAAAAGTGATACACAGTGTCACACGACAACTCTAAACGAAATTAGACGGATCCTTTTGGCCCTAGACCTCTCGAAATGGCATATATGATGAGTCGAGCAAATTAGAAGCCTTTCAGGGTCACCTAACAATAGTAAACTGAATATGAGTGCAAAATCGAAAAAAATGATGAACGGTGCCACACAACAACTCTAAACAAAATTAGACGGGGCCGTTGGACCATAAAACTCTGTAAATGGCGTATATGATGAGATGCACAAATAAGGAGCCTTCCGGTATCACCTAACCACAGTGAACGAAATATGAGTGCAAAATCGGCAAAACTGATACACGGTGTTTCAAGGCAACTCTAAACGTAATTAAACGGGTCATTTGGGCCCTAAACCTCTCAAAATTGTATATATGATGAGTCGAGCAAATTATAAGCCTTTCGGTGTCAGCTAACCACGATAAACGGAATATGAGTGTAAAATCGGCAAAAATGATGCACGATGCCATATGGTAACTCTAAACAAAATTAGAAGGGGCCGTTAGGTCCCAAAACTCGCAGAATGGTGTATATGATGAGATGAGCAAATTCAGAGCCTTTCGAGGTCACCTAACCATAGTAAACGAAATATGAGTGCAAAATCGGTAAAAGTGATACACGATGCATAACGGTAACTCTAAACGAAATTATACGGCGTGGTTGTGCACAAAAACTCTCGAAATGGTGTAGATGATGAGACGAGCAAATTAGGGGCCTTTCTAAGTCAGCAAACTACAATAAGCGGAATATGAGTACAAAATCGGTAAAATTGATGCACGGTGACAAACGGCAACTCTAAATGAAATTAGAAGAGGCCGTTGGGCCCCAAAACTCTTGAAATGGCGCATATGATGAGATTAGCAAATTAGGAGTCTTTTGGGGTCGCCTAACCACAGTAAACGGAACATGAGTGCAAAATCAGTAAAAATGATGCACGGTGCCACACGACAACTCTAAACAAAATTAGACGGGGCCGTTGGGCCCTAAAACTCTCGAAATGACGTAAATGATGAGATGCGCAAATTAGGAGTCTTCCGGGGTCACCTAACCACAGTGAACGAAATATAAGTGCAAAATCAGCAAAAGTGATGCACGGTGTCACACGACAACTCTAAATGAAATTAGACAGGTCCTTTGGGCCCTAAACCTCTCGAAATTGTATATATGATGAGTCAAGAAAATTAGAAGCCTTTCGGGGTCACCTAACAACAGTAAACGGAATATGAGTGCAAAATCGGTAAAAATGATGCACGGTGCCACACGACAACTCTAAACAAAATTAGACGGGGGCGTTGGGCCCCAAAACTCTGGAAATGGCGTATATGATGAGATGCGCAACTTAGGAGCCTTCCGGGGTCACCCAACCACAGTGAACGGAATATGAGTGCAAAATGGACAAAAGTGATGCACGGTGTCACACGATAACTTTAAACGCAATTAGACTGGTCCTTTGGGGCCTAAACCTCTCAAAATGGTATATGTGATGAGTCGAACAAATTAGAAGCCTTCCGAGGTCACCAAACTACAGTAAACGGAACATGAGTGCAAAATCGGCAAAAATGATGCACGGTGCATAACGGTAACTCTAAACGAAATTATACGATGTAGTTGTGCACAAAAACTCTTGAAATGGTGTAGATGATGAGACGAGCAAATTAGGGGCATTTCTAGGTCACCAAACTATAATAAGCGGAATATGAGTGTAAAATCGGCAAAATTGATGCACGGTGCCACACGGCAACTCTAAATGAAATTAGAAGAGGTCGTTGGGCCTCAAACCCCTCGAAATGGCGTATATGATGAGATGAGCAAATTAGAAGCCTTCCGGGGTCACCTAACCACAGTAAATGGAGTATGAGTGTAAAATCGGCAAAAATGATGCACGGTGCCACACGACAACTCTAAAGAAAATTAGACCGGATCGTTGGACCCAAAAACTCTCGAAATGGCGTATATGATGAGATGCGCAAATTAGGAGTGTTCCGGGGTCACCTAACCATAGTGAACGGAATATGAGTGCAAAATCGGTAAAAGTGATGCACAGTGTCACACGGCAACTCTAAACGAAATTAGACGGGTCCTGTTGTGTGTATTTTTCGGATTCAGTAGTTGGGCTGGTAAAAGTCCAAATTAGGCCCATTTAAGACCCGATAAGAAGACCCAATAAGGTCAACGTAGTCAAAGCCCATCAGCGAGGCCCAGTGTTGACTCAAAGACCATCAAGCCTTACAGCTGGCATCAAACAGATTTATAAACGCAGCCAGGTCGCAGCTCGCCGCCTGCGCAGCTCGTCTCTCAACGAGCTTGAGCTCGAGATTACTGTGACACGTCAGCTCGCTCAGACATGTGATTAGTTCAGTATCTTCCAGGAAAGGCAGTTACCAAGTTAAACCATGATTCTCTCTCCAAATATGGCAATTGCTCAATCAAACCATGATTTCCTCATCAGATATGGAGATCAATTCGAAGTCAAATTCAAATCAATATTATCTTGAGATAATTATAGTAATTTCCTGATATTATCTGAATATATTAGGAAGTATAATTAATTTATAATTCTTTTCCTTATTTTTCCCAATTATTTAGGGAATGTAATTAATTCAGATTCTTTTCCTGATTTGCTACAACTAGAATTGTAACCCTTCTTTCCCTATAAATAGGGATTGAAATCATTATAACATGATCATACAATACTCAATAATATACTGTCACTCTACAGAGATTAAGAGCTAGACAGTCGTGGACGTAGGCCTTTTTATTGCCGAACCACGTAAAAAGCTTAGTGTTCCTCGTTTAATCTTCTGTTTCTGTCTTTGTCTTTTCTTGGTACTTGTGCTTTCTCACATTGATTGCAGGTATTGGGCATTGATTACTCGTCGACTGAATTCCAACGTCGACATTTTGGCGCTAGAAGGAGGGCCCAGACTGCAATCTTTTTCATCTTAGTTTATCAACTTTTGGCGAGATGGCAAAGACTAGATCAAACAGGTTCCTTGGAGATGATGACCAGGCGGAAAGTCACGTGAACCAATCCCAGCAGAACTTACAGCCTGGGCAAGACGCAACCATGCATGCAGCAGGCCCGTCCCATGGACAGGTTCTCGAGGCTACAACAGGCATTCCTCCTCTGCCTCACCGTCAAGCGGTCCCAATTGCCCCGACGGCCGAAGGGCAGAATGCATTATTGCAGAGGCAGGAAGCGTTGGAAGATACGGTCAGACAGCTCACTGAAGCCGTCAATATGTTGGTGCAGGCTCAGGTTCAGAACGTGACTAGGGTGGATGTTCAGGCACCACTGGGAATACCCCAGCCTCCTGAACCAGTGCGAAGGCCTGAAAGGCTAGCAAGGGAAGTCCCGCGACCTGCAGACTCTGCTCGCTCATCTAATGCGCGTTCCAGGGCCGGAGGACACCCTGTTCAACACGAAAGGGAGGTCGCGCGTCCTGACAGCCTGGTAGCAAGACCGAGCCAGGAGAGAAACAGGCGGATGGAAGTTGGCCAAGGCAGAGTCCGAGCTGTAGCTCGTTATGTCGACGAGGTGGATGGGCAGCAGGTAAGATCCCATCGTCATGAGGGTCAATTCGAGGAAGACGAAAGGTATGACCCTGAACATCCGGCTCCGAGTCATGATCACAGGAGGAGATATGAGCTCCGAGATCCCCAAGTAGAGGAGCTCCTCCGAAGGGTCCAGCAGTTGGAAGCACGACCTGGAGTTCCGGAGCAGCGTGGGCTTTACGGAGATAAAACCCCATTCACAAGGGAGATTGAGACACAGCCTCTCCCTCCGAGGTTCAAGATGCCGAGCATTCAGCAGTACAATGGGGACAGTGACCCATATGACCATCTAGACGCTTTCAACGTTCAGATGGATCTGCAGACAGGAAATCCAATGGTGAAGTGCCGAGTGTTCCCGGCCACATTGGGGGACATTCCGAGAACGTGGTTCAGAAATCTCCCAGCTCGCAGCATAGGAAGTTGGGAGCAATGCCAACAGAAGTTCGTTGGTCAATACAGGGCACTGAGAAGGCAGCTCGCTCCATCCTGCCACCTAGCCACCATTTTTCAGCGTCAGAATGAGTCGTTGAAGGAATACATCACCAGATTTAGACGCGAGGTCGCAAATGTCGAGCATCCATCAGATGAAAGCATTCTGACAGCGATCTCAGCTGGGCTGCGCAAGGATGGAAAGTTATACGAAAGCATTTACAAGTCCCCAGTGAAGGATCTGAGAGAGTTCTACGAGCGAGCTGCGAAAGAGATCAGGTGGGAAGAAACCTTCGGCCCGAAAAAGCAAAATCAGAAGAATGAAGCGGGCAGTTCCAGCCAGCCAAAGAGGAGAAACAATGGCCGGAACGAAGAAGGAAGAAACAACGGCTCAAGTAATCAGATTGCCAAGAAAGCGAGAAGAGAGCCAAGGTATGAGCGACCTCAGCGTTGGGGTCGCCAGGAAGGATACAGCGTCCTGACGGCATCACCGGACAGGATTTACGCTGCGGAGCGTAACAAGGAGGATTTCGGGAGGCCCAATCCTATAAGGGCTCCCATTCAGCACAGAGATCAGAACAAGTTCTGTGCCTACCATAATGAGGTCGGGCACAGTACTTCAGATTGCTGGGCGTTGAAGAACGCCATCGAAAAATTGATCAGGCGAGGTCGCCTGGGAGAATATGTGGCAAGACCTGCTGATCAGCGACCTCATCAGCAACGACCTCAGCAGCAACAGCCAGTACACCAGCAACAGCCCCAGCGAGCTTCCGAGCAGGGTCAGGAACCCGCGGTAAGAACTATTTTCACTATTTATGGTGGCCCCCATATCGCAGGTGATTCCAACAGATCACATGAGAGGTACGTCCGAGAGGCGAATCATTCATTTCAGCTCAATGGGTCGGAGGGACCTACCAAAAGAGCAAAGCCGACCTCGGACGAGATCGTATTCACAGAAGAAGATGCTAGAGGAGTGATCTGTCCTCATAATGATGCGCTGGTTATACGAGCAAAAATCAGCAATGTGGAAGTTAGACGCATCATGATCGATACCGGAAGCTCGGTGAACGTAATGTATAGGAGCTGTTTCGACCAGATGGGGTTGAGAGCAGAGCAAATGAGACCATCCCCGGAGCCTTTATTTGGGTTCACTGGAGATGCTGTGGTACCAGTGGGGCAGATTAAGCTACCATTGACTTTTGGGGAGGCAGGTCGTCAGGCAACAACCTTGACAGATTTCTTGATAATCGACTGTCCATCAGCATATAACGTGGTCCTCGGAAGACCTGCTATGAACGAGTTGGACATGGTTACTTCAACTAGAACTCTGACAGTGAAGTTCCCAACTCCTAATGGCATCGGATGTGTTCGAGGAGAACAGCACCTAGCTCGGCGTTGTTATGAAGATGCTGTTAAGATGGGCGTGAGAGGAAAGAAGGTGAACGTGGTCTCGGGGGGCGAGCCACGAGCTATGACTGAGAAGGGAGTCAGTCACGACCTGGACCCTCGCGAGGTAGATGCAGACCGAGCTACCGGTCCAATTGAGGAGTTAGAAGATGTACCTGTCAGCGAGGTAGATCCTGAGCGATGCCTGAAGCTGGGAAGAGGATTAACTCCGGAGCTGAGAACCCAGCTCGCTGAATTCTTGAAGGCGAACTTGGATGTATTTGCATGGAATCATGAGGACATGGTGGGAATAGACCCAAAGGTGATGTCTCACAGGCTGAACATTGATCCTCATTTCAAACCAGTTCGCCAGAAGAGAAGGGCAATGACGGGGGAACGATACCTAGCACTAAAGGAAGAGATAGACAAGCTTCTGGTTAACAAATTCATCAGAGAAGCTTACTACCCGACCTGGGTCGCCAACCCTGTGCTAGTGAAAAAGAAAAACGGGAAGTGGAGGACTTGTATCGACTTCACTGATCTAAACAAGGCGTGCCCAAAGGACAGTTTCCCCCTGCCAAGGATAGACCAGCTCGTGGATGCTACTGCTGGCCACGAGCTCCTAAGCTTCATGGATGCATATTCGGGATATAACCAGATCCCAATGAAGCCTGAGGACGAAGAGCACACCTCGTTCATGACCGATCGGGGACTATATTGCTACAAGGTGATGCCCTTCGGTTTAAAAAATGCTGGAGCAACCTATCAACGCTTGGTGAACATGATGTTCGAAGAACAAATTGGAAAGACCATGGAGGTTTATGTGGACGATATGCTAGTGAAGTCCAAGCAGATAGGTGACCATGTTGGCGACCTGAGAGAGATGTTCCAAATCCTGAGGAGCTACCAGATGAAGTTAAATCCACTCAAATGTGCATTTGGAGTAGCTTCCGGGAAGTTCCTGGGCTTCATGGGCAACAGTAGGGAAATTGAAGCTAACCCTGAGAAGATCAGAGCACTGATTGACATGAGGTCGCCCACCAGGGTGAAGGATGTGCAGAGTCTCAATGGCCAGGTCGCAGCATTGAGTAGGTTCATTTCGAAAGCTACAGACAAATGTGTCCCTTTCTTTGACATTCTGAAGAAAGCAAAGAGTTTCGAGTGGACCGAGCAGTGTGAAGTAGCCTTCCAGCAGTTGAAGGAATATATGGGACGAGCTCCGCTTCTTTCAAAGCCCAAAGAAGAAGAAAAACTGATCTTATACTTAGGAGTGTCGAAGCAGGCTCTGAGTGCCGCTCTGGTGAGGGAGGAAGAAAAGACGCAGCTTCCGGTCTATTATGTGAGCAAACGATTACAGGATGCTGAAACCAGATATTCGCAGATGGAGAAGCTGGCTTACTGCCTGGTGATTGCATCAAGGAAGCTGCGACCTTACTTCCAAGCTCATACTATCGAAGTCCTCACCCAGTATCCGTTGAAGCAAATTTTGCAGAAAGCAGACACCTCAGGTCGTCTATTAAAATGGGCAGTGGAGCTCGCGCAGTTCGATATCCAATTCAAGCCAAGGACGGCTATCAAAGCTCAGGCTCTGGCAGATTTCATTGCAGAATTTATGGGACCTGTAGATGATGAAATTGAGTCTTCCGAAGGTCCGGCCTGGGAACTTTTTGTTGATGGATCATCCAGCGAGCAGAGGGCTGGAGCTGGAGTTCTACTGATCAGTCCTGAGGGCCATAAAATTCTTTGTGCTCTAAGGTTTGGCTTTCAGGCGACAAACAATGAAGCTGAGTATGAAGCTCTGCTTGCAGGGCTACGTTTGGCTAAGGAGATGCGAGCTGAACGCTTGAAGATTTTCAGTGACTCACAGCTCGTCGTCAGCCACGTAATGGGAGAATATCAAGCCAGGGGACCGAAAATGGCCCTCTACCTCCAAAAAGTTCACGAGCTGCTAGGTGCATTTCAGAAGTACGAGATGAAGCAGATCCCGCGAGCTCAGAACTCGCATGCTGATGCACTAGCTCGCCTCGCAACTACGCGAGATGCAGATTTCCTTGGGGCGATCCCTGTTGAGTTCCTACCAGCTCCAAGTACAGAAGAAAAGAATGACATGATGGCCATATCCGTGCTGCCTGATTCCTGGATGAGCCCTATTCTCGAATACTTGCAGGATGGAAAGCTGCCCAGTAACAAGCTGGAAGCCCGACGTCTACGAGCTAGAGCAGCCAGGTATTGCATCTATGATGATGCACTGTACAAGAAGGGGTTCACAGCACCGTTATTAAGATGCATTGATGGCCATGAGTGTGAAACAGTGCTAAGGCAGATACACGAGGGCCATTGCGGGAACCATGCTGGGGGGCTGTCTCTAGCTCAGAAGGCACTTCGCCAAGGTTTCTACTGGCCCACCATGAGGCAAGACGCCATTGACTTAGTGAAGAAATGCGACAAGTGTCAGAGGTTTGCTCACATTCCGCGAGCTCCACCGACTTACCTCCAACAGATGGTGAGCCCGTGGCCCTTTGCGATCTGGGGGATGGACCTGATCGGACCCCTACTGATGGCACGTGGAAGATGCAAGTATGCAGTAGTCGCAGTGGATTATTTCACTAAGTGGGCTGAGGCAAAAGAGTTAGCTGAAATCTCCACGGCAAAGATTGAGAAATTTATGTGGAGCAACATTATCAGCAGATTCGGGGTCCCACAGCAGATCGTGACAGACAATGGGACTCAGTTCGCCAGTGACCAGTTTCTTAGATTCTGCAACGACCTCAAAATCGTTAAAAGTTTCTCAACAGTAGACCATCCACAAGCCAATGGCCAAGTGGAAGCTGTGAACAAAATCATCAAGCAGACCCTGAAGATGAAACTGGAAGCCAAGAAAGGAGCATGGGTAGATGAGCTCCAAAAAGTATTATGGTCTTATAGAACCACAGCTCGCAGCTCCACTGGCGAGACCCCATTTTCAATGGTGTACGGATCGGAGGCTATGATCCCGGCTGAGTTTGAGGTCACCTCGCAAAGAAGAGCGACCTTCAATCCAAATGACAACAATCAGTTGCTTGCAACAAACCTGGACCTACTTGAAGAACACAGGGAAACGGCCAGGTTAAGAGTAGCCATCTATCAGCAGAGAATAGCGAGGTACTATAACAAGTATGCTCGCATTCGCAGATTCAATGTGGGAGACTTAGTCTTACGCATCATTCTACCAGGAGCCCGCAAGCCAAGTGACGGATCCTTAGGCCCGAACTGGGAAGGACCGTATGTTGTCAAAACAGCCTTGGGAAATGGAGCTTATCGCTTAGCCAATGTAAATGGGGCAGAAGTCCCCCGAGCTTGGAATGCCGAGCATCTCCGCCCTTATTATCAATAAGTTTTTTCATTATTTGTAATATGGACTAATTGTAAATGATAGCTCCATTTTTCCTCTGTTTTTGACTCAACTTTCCTCACCAGGCTAATGGGCTCCGAACTCAACAGTTCAAAAACAAATTAAATAAATGAAAGAGCCTAAAAAGCAGGCGAGGTGACGACCCCTGCATAGCTCGCTATAAATAAAAGAGCCTAAAAAGCAAGTGACTAAGTATCCTTGCATAGCTCGCCTAATGAGCCAAAAAAGCAGGCGAGGTGACGACCCCTGCATAGCTCGCTATAAATGAAAGAGCCAAAAAAGCAAGTGACTAAGTGTCCTTGCATAGCTCGCCTAATGAGCCGAAAAAGCAGGCGAGGTGACGACCCCTGCATAGCTCGCTATAAATGAAAGAGCCAAAAAAGCAAGTGACTAAGTGTCCTTGCATAGCTCGCCTAATGAGCCTAAAAAGCAGGTGAGGTGACGACCCCTGGATAGCTCGCTATAAATGAAAGAGCCAAAAAAGCAAGTGACTAAGTGTCATTGCATAGCTCGCCTAATGAGCCGAAAAAGCAGGCGAGGTGACGACCCCTGCATAGCTCGCTATAAATGAAAGAGTCAAAAAAGCAAGTGACTAAGTGTCCTTGCATAGCTCGCCTAATGAGTCGAAAAAGCAGGCGAGGTGACGACCCCTGCATAGCTCGCTATAAATGAAAGAGCCAAAAAAGCAAGTGACTAAGTGTCCTTGCATAGCTCGCCTAATGAGCCTAAAAAGCAGGCGAGGTGACGACCCCTGCATAGCTTGCTATAAATGAAAGAGCCTAAAAAGCAAGTGACTAAGTGTCCTTCATAGCTCGCCTAATGAGCCGAAAAAGCAGGCGAGGTGACGACCCCTGCATAGCTCGCTATAAATGAAAGAGCCAAAAAAGCAAGTGACTAAGTGTCCTTGCATAGCTCGCCTAATGAGCCGAAAAAGCAGGTGAGGTGACGACCCCTGGATAGCTCGCTATAAATGAAAGAGCCAAAAAGCAAGTGACTAAGTGTCATTGCATAGCTCGCCTAATGAGCCTAAAAAGCAGGCGAGGTGACGACCCCTGCATAGCTCGCTATAAATGAAAGAGCCAAAAAAGCAAGTGACTAAGTGTCCTTGCATGGCTTGCCTAATGAGCCGAAAAAGCAGGCGAGGTGACGACCCCTGCATAGCTCGCTATAAATGAAAGAGCCAAAAAAGCAAGTGACTAAGTGTCCTTGCATGGCTCGCCTAATTAGCCGAAAAAGCAGGCGAGGTGACGACCCCTGCATAGCTTGCTATAAATGAAAGAGCCTAAAAAGCAAGTGACTAAGTGTCCTTGCATAGCTCGCCTAATGAGCCAAAAAAGCAGGCGAGGTGACGACCCCTGCATAGCTCGCTATAAATAAAAGAGCCTAAAAAGCAGACGGCTAAGTGCCCCTGCATAGCTCACCAAACATTCTAAAAAACTCATTACTTATACTTGCAATGATTTTGTTAAGTGTTGCTATTATTATTATCAGGTTTTGGGTTCAATGATTATCAGCTCGCAAGAAAGTGAAGAACATAAAATATACTATACACTAGCTTGAAGAACATTCAACACAGAAGAAATAATGAAAGGAATTTTCATTAAGTATTGAAGCTGGTTACAAATTGAAAGTTGCAAAAATACATGAAAAAGGGAAAACGAGCTGTTAGTTCTCAACGGGGGGATCTGGATCAGCCGGAGGTTCTGGACCAGTGGTAGACGAGGCAGCTTTTGATTTGAAATCCTCGACGGTTTCAAGACCTATGTCCCCAAAGATAGAGAAATCCATGTCTGGATGGGACATCCACAGTGTGTAGAGGAAATCGCGACCTGTTCTTTCCTCAGCCTCATCCCTTGCATCTGCGACCCGCACTTCCAGTTCTTGAGCTGCTTGATCTCTGAGGGCCGTTAGCTCCTCGAAGGCATTATCAGCGAGACGGTTGACGACCTCAGCCTCTTTCTTCATGTCTTCAACTTGCTGCTCCGCAGCCTCAGCTCGCTGAATAGCCTCCCCCACTTGTTGCCTAAGCACCTCAGCTCGATGTTCAGCCTCCTTCGCACGGTTATCTGCGGTTGCAGCCTCTCAGCCCGTTTGGTTGCGGCCTCCTCGGCGCCTTTAACTGCAACTTCCATCTCATCAGCTCGCTTCTTCGCCTCCTCGACCTGTTTCTCGGCAGTTTCAGCTCGCGCCAGAGCAGCATCGACCTGACGATGAAGTACTTCAGTCTTCTCTTCTGCAGCTGAAGCCCGCTGCTCGTCCAGTGCCGCCTGTTGCTCAGATTGCCTCAGATCCTCTTTCACCTTGAGCAGCTCATCCTTTAGCATGGCGTGCTCATTCTCCATTTTCTTCAAGGCTTCCTCAGCTGCTTGCCTTGCAGCGTTTGCCTCAGCGATCTGAGCTTCCTAACCTTCTATTCTGCCCGAGGCTAAGCGAGCTAGATCATCAGTGGCCGCCTCCAGGTCGAATTCCAGCTTCCTCATCTCATCCTTAGTAGCCCTTGTCTCCCTTCTTCGCTTCATCGCAGCAAGGGCACCCTGGAAAGTATGAACAGATTAAAATATAGTCAAGGAAGGAAATCAGCAGATGAGGAAAAGTAACTTACCAGCATGCAATGACGAGCCGCGAACTCATCCAAGTCCTCGCCCCTAAGGCTCCTATTTTCCAAGACATTCGCGTGATTGAGCATAATTGTTGCCCAATTGTCAAGGAAAGAGTTCAAGTATCTTCCCCAGGACCCAACTCATATCTGATCTGGTGGGTGAAGGAGTTCTCTCGCGCTCCGGGATATCGCGCGCATCATCGTGAGAAGCACCACGTCGCGATACAACGGTACGCCTAGTTGCATATGCGCCGGGGGTAGCTCGGGTTGCCTCGGGAGTAACCTTAGGAGGAGCGTCACCTTTTCCAGGCTGCGAGCTGGAAGTCGGAGGTGATTGAAGACTTGTAAAAACATTGGAGAGGGGCACCTCGCTAGGAGCAGCAGTCGAGGGAGTAGTGGCTCCAGCAGCAGCATGCACTTCGCTGGGAGCAGCGGTTGAAGGGGCAGTGGCTTCAGTGACTGCAGGCACTTTGGTGGATACAGCAACTGCAGGAGCCTGGTCCTGGCCAGATGGTTTGGAGCGTTTGGAGGGTGCCGCTGGAGTGGCCAAGTCTTCGGCAGGTCGTTTTGCTGAAGGGGCCGAGGAAGCTTGAAATTCAGTGGGACGTGCAGGAGGAGATTTCATGAGTACAAGTTTCCTCCTGTTGGCTGGGAGTTTTGTAGAAGAAGGAGCAGGGGCTGGAGCACGAGCTGGGGAAGGCAGTGAAGCCCCTGGAGTAGACGTGTGATGTGGAGAAGAGGATGGGTCAACCTGTGCAGCAGGAGCTGCAGGGACTGGGTCTGATCCTGTCCGAGCTGAAGCAGGAGCAGAAGAAGAACTTTTTCTAGACGCACCCTTTGAAGGGGTGCGAGTTGAAGACGATTTCGCCTTCGTTGGTGTGCGAGCTGAAGAGGATTTTGCTTTAGACGAGGCGCGAGCAGGAGCACCTCGAGATGAAGTCTTCCGAGCTGGAGAAGGAGAGCGAATGTTATCCTCTGATGATGAAGAGACTGTCGGCGGAGGTCGGGAAGTAGACGCATCCTGAACTGAAACCTCAAAAACAGAAGGAAGTCTAGGCCTGTCACTCATCTTGCCTATATCTTCCTCAGCTCGCAGAAGAAGAGATTCCTTAGAAGGGGCAAGCTTGTAAGCTCTAAGGATAGCATCGTCGAATCTGCTGCTGATGCCTGCGTCGTCCGATTTGGCGAGCTTGCCAAGAGCTCGTTCCTCCCCGCTGTTGAGAGTAGACTCGTCCATTTTCAGTACTGCACAGCAAATGATCAAAAAATGATAAGTAATGAAGATACAAAACAAAATCAGCTCGCTTTAGTTTTCTTATGAATACCTGGTTTCAGGACGAAACTGAAGTTTCGGAGGTCTGCAAGAGAAGGGCACGAGATATAAAACCAACTCGTCTTGTACGGCCCGACGTTGGATTTGCCTTTCGCTTCTCCTTTGGGCAAAAGGTCTTTGTATTGTGACTGGCGGGCTGTGAGATAGTAAATACCATCTGGTTTCTCTCCATCTCCCGCAGACAGGGCCTTGAAAGAGTAGAACTCTTGGATGATTCTCGGTGTAGGGGCATGAAGACCGTTCCTGTAGAAGGCTATGGCCAGCGAGATCAACTGTGTGTAAGAATTTGGAGTCAGTTGGAATGGTGCGAGCTTGACTTTGTTGAGAAATTCAATCAAGAACGGTGGAACGGGGAACCGCAACCCCTGCTCGAGATGCTGGGTGCTGACAGCGATGAATCCCCTGGGTGGATAACATGCATGATTGCTTGAATCAGGCAGTAGTATACGGCAACCAAAAGGAATGTGGAATTGCTTGACAAGTCCTTCCACCTCAGGACGCTTCAATGATGTGGGATGACGAGCGAGTGCTTCACGAGCCTCTCTTCCCTGAATAGCATGAGCTCGGGCTTTGTCATGCTCACGAGCTTCGTTGCTTGGAATCATTCCCTTGCGAGTTCCACTTGAAGACATCTAAAAATAAATAAAAAATAAATACATATATATCATTGCAGGAACAACAATGGTGATGGAGCAAGATGAACCCAAAGTAGAAAGTTTGAAGAAAAAGAAGCCTCACCTTGAATCGTTGATGAGTAGAGGAACGACGAAGAAGACTGAGGATTTCGTAAAAGGTAGTGGGTCCTGGTTGCTTGAAAGCTTGAAACACTTGTTTGCTTTGGAAGAAAGTGACAGATGAAAGAAGAAAATGAAAAGGGACCAATGATTTATATAGACAAGTAAGCGTGAGTCCCAACCGTCAGATCTTTGGAAAGTGTAACCATCATAAATCTGACGGTGCAGCGTAAAACGAGGCTTTGGAAATCATGCAGCCGTCAGTTGAAGGACGTGCGCATTAAATGTGCGAGTAAAGGACGTGCAGACGTCGCTTCAGTTACCACCTGCATGACCGCCACGTGTCGCAACTGAAAAGGTGGAATTTGAAAGTGCACAGAGGCGGTTATAGAAAGTAAGCGTGCCAAGGAAGCCAACTTTTACCAGCAAATTCAAGCTCCCAGCTCGCTGAAGCGAACTAAGAGCTGGGGGGCTAATGTTGTGTGTATTTTTCGGATTCAGTAGTTGGGCTGGTAAAAGTCCAAATTAGGCCCATTTAAGACCCGATAAGAAGGCCCAATAAGGTCAACGTAGTTAAAGCCCATCAGACTAGGCCCAGTGTTGACTCAAAGACCATCAAGCCTTACAGCTGGCATCAAACAGATTTATAAACGCAGCCAGGTCGCAGCTCGCCGCCTGCGCAACTCGTCTCTCAGCGAGCTCGAGCTCGAGATTACTGTGACACGTCAGCTCGCTCAGACATGTGATTAGTTCAGTATCTTCCAGGAAAGGCAGTTACCAAGTTAAACCATGATTCTCTCTCCAAATACGGCAATTGCCCAATCAAACCATGATTTCCTCATCAGATATGGAGATCAATTCGAAGTCAAATTCAAATTAATATTATCTTGAGATAATTATAGTAATTTCCTGATATTATCTGAATATATTAGGAAGTATAATTAATTTATAATTCTTTTCCTTATTTTTTCCAATTATTTAGGGAATGTAATTAATCCAGGATTCTTTTCCTGATTTGCTACAACTAGAACTGTAACCCTTCTTTCCCTATAAATAGGGATTGAAATCATTGTAACATGATCATACAATACTCAATAATATACTGTCACTCTGTAGAGATTAAGAGTTAGACAGTCGTGGACGTAGGCCTTTTTATTGCCGAACCACGTAAAAAGCTTAGTGTTCCTCGTTTGATCTTCTGTTTCTGTCTTTGTCTTTTCTTGGTACTTGTGCTTTCTCACATTGATTGCAGGTATTGGGCATTGATTACTCGTCGACTGAATTCCAACGTCGACAGGTCCTTTGGGCCCTAAACCTCTCGAAATGGTATATATGATGAGTCGAGCAAATTAGAAGCCTTTCGGGGTCGCGTAACAACAATAAACGGAACATGAGTGCAAAATCGGCAAAAATGATGCACGGTGCCACACGACAACTCTAAATAAAATTAGACAGGGCCGTTGGATCCCAAAACTCTCGAAATTGTGTATATGATAAGATGCACAAATTAGGAGCCTTCCGGGGTCACCTAACCACAGTGAACGGAATATGAGTGTAAAATCGACGAAAGTGATGCACGGTGTCACACGGCAACTTTAAACGAAATTATACGAGTCCTTTGGGCTCTAAACTGACAGGACCCTTCCCAAACCTTAACTAAGTTCTCGTCTGGAGGATCCTGCCGGGCACTTCAACGGACTCCTCGAAACTGACTTGTCGGATCAAAGACATCCGGGAAGCGAACCCTAAATTTATGTTCTGGTTTACTTGTTAAAACTTAGTGATTTGATTTTATCTGTTATTGGTTGGGAGGGATAAACTTTTTGTTTAATTCTATTACAATTTCATTTTAAAAATTTCGGTAGCATAACAGTTGTGTTTTTGATAAACCAAAAATTTCACCTGTGAATAAAATGACACTTCGACTATTTCTAAAAATCTCTCAACTTCTTTATCCACAATCATGCAATACTCATCACATTTCCATAACCATCAACAATAAATAAATGCCAAGTATACATATATGAATCATATATATGTAGTATGCATGAATATATTACATTTTACAAATTCAACATCATTCAAATTCAAAATATACATGATTAAATACATATACAAAATGTTTCTAAGCGTCTTTCGCGATTGCCCACATATAGCTATATATATAAAGCAAAAGTCGGTCTCGTCCGGCGGTGGCGCGAAATGAAAACAAACAAGCTACAAAACGAACAGCAAGTTAGTGCGATAACATCATAAGATATCATATCACACATACTAACATATAATTTACAAGTCTTAAAATTTTCTTTAAAACTCTCAATGTATACCCTTGACTCGTTCTAACCATCATGGGCGATTTTAACTAACGCCAACGTGAAGCTTACTAATGCATCTCAACCACTACGTTACGGAATTTACTGCATCGTACGTAGGGCGCTAAACCATTCATTGAACAACTACATTGCGGAATTCTTTGCATCGCAAATGTAGTGCTAAATCTCTACACGACTACGAGCAGAATTTACTGCATCGCTTCGTAGCGCTAACTGTCAACTAACCAACTACGTGCGGAATTGTCTGCATCGCAACGTAGCGCTATACTTTTCTATAAACTGAGCGATTACGGACGGAATTCTCTGCGTCGTCACGTAACGCTAAATCTTATGACTTCTAAGGCATACACATGGGTTTTCATATTACTTTTCTAGTGCCAAAGCACAAAAATGCTCTAGTTTAAAAACCTCTTAACACTTTTCTAGTTTCATTCTCTTTACATGCATCTTGATATTACCTTCTAGTAACATATAGGTTCCATAGGAATCCATACACTTAAACTTTAACTATAATATTAACATTATTTTCAATTTCATTCATTTCTTAGCTACCACAATCATATAACACAATCAAGAATTTATTAACACTTTGAGAAAGCTCTTAAGTGGCGAACCACTTACCTCAAGGCCGCGTCGCTCCGCGTCAAGCGTCTCGATGAGACTCCTGGACGCCGCTCACATGCTCGTCACCTACACAACATTTTCTCTTCATTACTATTAACAAAAACCTCCATTTCTCAACTATATGTTAGGAATTCCCAACTATGCCTAATTCTCTCTATATAGCTCCTAACTCGTTTCTAATTCAACCGAGACTCTCAAATCCCGATTTTTATGGAAAATTTTTAGTTTTGGACCCCTAGGGATATCCCCACACGTTCCGTTTACTTGTCAGAGGCTTAAAACGAAAAATCACAATTTTTATTTAAAATGGACAGCCCTTGACAGAACAGATGATAACCTGCTGCTCGGGGCTCCGTTTTCCTTCGTTCTTTTTTCTATGGCTCACATATCTCATATTCTAACCACACGTCAAATTTCATTGAAAAATATTATCATTTGCTAAGTCAAATCTAAGGAAAATATCTGTTTTGGACACTTTCGAGCACGTTTTGCAAACTCTTGGTTTCGGGTTAGCGACGCTAGTTTTTCTTCTACAACTAAGCCTTATTTAACTACTAATGATTAACTGAACTCATTTCATGCCATAAAAATTGCATTAAGCTAACCGTTTCACTTCTCAGAGCTCTAACGACACTATATTGTGCATAACTTGCACAATTTTTATCGGATTCGATCCGTTCCAAAACCTATGGTTTTATATGGTTCCTAGGCATCATTTGAGGTGTAGAACACCCCCAAATAAGCCAAATATGGTCAGGTCTCCTCTAGCTCAAATTTGAGCTCGGGTTCACCAACATTGTCAAATTTTCCCCTTTTTGCAACTCTAACTCTCCTCTAACTTTTCCAACCTCTTTAAGGCTTGAAATTGGTTTCAAAACCATCTAATTTCAAGGTCTAACTACTGTCCTTCAAGTCTCTAATATATACATAAATCTAACTTAGTCATTAGAGTGCTCAAAATTCACTCAAAACTTTTCTCAATCACTTGGTGTGCATAAAACACCATTTTTTATTTCTATTTTGAGAGAGGGTATAACAGCCCATTTACATCATTCTATGGCAGCTATTACACTCAAAACTCCTCATTGATGATTCTATAACAATCATATAAAGTTCTATTAAGGTTTGAAAAGCAATCATCCAACAAATCACAATAATTTCACAATCACATGCTGTCAACAATTTCTGTTCTGCAGAACATCAAAGAAAATCAACTAAAATCTTACTTTGTTCTTAGCTTAGGGAGTTGAGAGGAGTCTAAGAAGGATGTTTGAGGGCTTGGAAGGCAACTTGGGTGGTAGTTCCTCCCCTATCTTCCCTGGTCGACCAACCTCGTCGCGGTTCTGCTCGCGATTCAGCTCGCGACTAGCTCGCGTTCTGCTCCGTTTCTGCTCTGTTTCTGCTCGACCAGCAGCTGGTGCTTCTTCTCCTTCGTGTCTTCCCCTCTTCTCTTCCTTTGCTGCCCAGTTTGCTGCAGTTCACGGCCTCTGAATGCCCCCTCACGTGAGCTGTTCTATTCGAAGTCGCGACCTGCACTGTCACGCGAGAGATTCTGCTCGCGTCCACAGCTCGCGTTCTACTGCCTTCCTGCTTGACTTCTTTGCTATTCTGGACGGTTTCTGCTGCTCAAGATTCCTTCTTCTTCTTCTTGGCTTCTTCCTTTCCTTGGCTTACGGCAGCAGCTACTCTTTTTCTCTCTCTCTCGATTTCTCTCGACAGAAGGGGCTGACTGTTTGTGATTTTTGCAGAAACAAATCAGCTAAGGTTTGATTATATAGTCATCAACTCTTCTTAATTACATCTTGTCCCAACTCTCTTTAATTTCATCTAACTCTCATTTCCTTTCTTTGATTCTCAAATTAGCCCATCTATACTTGTTTTAATTCTCGTTTCGTTAACATTTTCCTTCGATCGTCAAGCTTGAATTATTGATCTTAACTCTCTCTTTTTAATCGAATTTTAAATTCGAATTATCATTGATCACTATTATAAAATCCTAACTTGGATTTTATTAATATGCTACTTAGATTTTCATAGCCGACGATTTTCGTCGTACTCTTAATTTAATGCTTTCGGAGGCCATGAAATTCAATCAATTAAATGTAGAGAGTTATATTATCTCTCTAACTTAGTTTCTAACATTGGAACTTTAGAAGTCGAAGCTAGGAGTTTACATAAACCTCTCGAAATGGTATATATGATGAGTCGAGAAAATTAGAAGCCTCCCGGGGTCACCTAACAACAGTAGACTAAACATGAGTGCAAAATCGGCAAAAGTGGTGCGCGGTGTCATATGGCAACTCTAAACGAAATTAGACGGGTCCTTTGGGCCCTAAACCTCTCGAAATGGTATATATGATGAGTTGAGCAAATTAGAAGCCTTTCGGGTTCACCTAACCACAGTAAACGGAATATGAGTGCAAAATCAGCAAAAATTATGCACGGTGCCATACGGTAACTCTAAACAAAATTAGACAGGGCTGTTGGGCCCCAAAACTCGTGAAATCGTGTATATGATGAGATGAGCAAATTCAGAACCTTTCGGGGTCACCTAACCATAGTAAACGAAATAAGAGTGTAAAATCGGTAAAAGTGATGCACGATGCATAACTGTAACTCTAAACGAAATTAGACGGCGTGGTTGAGCACAAAAACTCTCGAAATTGTGTAGATGATGAGACGAGCAAATTAGGGGCCTTCCTAGGTCACCAAACTATAATAAGCGGAATATGAGTGTAAGATCGGCAAAATTGATGCACGGTGCCACACGACAACTCTAAAGGAAATTAGAAGAGGTCGTTTGGCCTCAAACCTCTCGAAATGGCGTATATGATGAGATGCGCAAATTAGGAGCGTTCCGGGGTCACCTAACCACAGTGAACGGAATATGAGTGCAAAATCGGTGAAAGTGATGCACGGTGTCACACAGCAACTCTAAACGAAATTAGACTGGTCCTTTAGGCCCTAAACCTCTCGAAATGGTATATATGATGATTCGAGCAAATTAGAAGCCTTCTGGGGTCACCTAACCACAGTAAACGGAACATGATTGCAAAATCGGTAAAAATGATGCATGGTGCCACACGACAATTCTAAATAAAATTTGATGGGGCTGTTGGGCCCCAAAACTGTCGAAATGGCGTATATGATGAGATGCGCAAATTAGGAGCGTTCCGGGGTCACCTAACCACAGTGAACGGAATATGAGTGCAAAATCGGTGAAAGTGATGCACGGTGTCACACGGTAACTCTAAACGAAATTAGACTGGTCCTTTGGGCCCTAAACCTCTCAAAATGGTATATATGATGATTCGAGCAAATTAGAAGCCTTTTGGGGTCACCTAACCACAGTAAACGGAATATGAGTGCAAAATCAGCAAAAATGATGCACAGTGCCATATGATAACTCTAAACAAAATTAGATGGGGCCTTCAGGCCCCAAAACTCGCGAAATGGTGTATATGATGAGATGAGCAAATTCGGAGCCTTTCGGGATCACCTAACCACAGTAAACGAAAAATGAGTGCAAAATCGACAAAAGTGATGCACTATGCATAACGGTAACTCTAAACGAAATTAGACGGCGTGGTTGAGCACAAAAACTCTCAAAATCGTGCAGATGATGAGACGAGCAAATTAGGGGCATTCATAGGTCACCAAACTACAACAAGCGGAATATGAGTGCAAAATCGATAAAATTGATGCACGGTGCCATACGGCAACTCTAAACGAAATTAGAAGAGGTTGTTGGGCCTCAAACCTCTTGAAATTGCGTATATGATAAGATTAGCAAATTAGAAGTCTTTCGGGGTCACCTAACCACAGTAAACGAAACATGAGTGCAAAATCGACAAAAATGATGTACGGTGCCACACAACAACTCTATACAAAATTAGATAGGGCTGTTTGGCCCTTAAACTCTCGGAATGACGTATATGATGAGATGCGCAAATTAGGAACCTTTCGGGGTCATCTAACCATAGTGAACGGAATATGAGTGTAAAATCGGCAAAAGTGATGCACGGTGTTACATGGCTGCTCTAAATGAAATTATATGGGGCCGTCAGGCCCTAAAACTCTCGAAATGGCATATATGATGAGATGTGCAAATTAGGAGCCTTCCAGGGTAAACTAACCATAGTGAACGGAATATGAGTGCAAAATCGGCAAAAGTGATGCACGGTGTCACACAGCAACTCTAAACAAAATTAGACGAGTCTGTTAGGCCCCAAAACTCTCAAAATAGTGTATATGATGAGACGAGCAAATTAGAAGCCTTCCGAGGTCACCTAACCACAGTAAACGGAATATGAGTACAAAATCAGTAAAAATGGTGCACGGTACCACACAGCAACTGTAAACGAAATTAAACGAGGCCGTTGGGCTGGAAACCACTTGGAATGGTGTATTTGATGAGACAAGTAAATTGAGAGCCTTCCACGACCCTAAAACCACTGTAAACAGAATATAAGTGCAAAATAAGCGAAAGTGTTACACGGTGCCACAGGACAACTCTAAGCAAAATTAGATGGGGCCGTTGGGCCCCAAACCTATCAAAATGGTGTATATGATGAGAGGAGCAAATTAGGAGCCTTCGGTGGGCACCGAGCCACAGTAAACGAAATATGTGTGAAAAATCGATAAAAGTGACGCACGATGCCACACAGCAACTCTAAACGAAATTAGATGGGGCCGTTTGGCCCCAAACCTCTTGGAATAGTGTGTATGATGACACGAGCAAATTAAGAGCCTTTTGTGGGCCCCAAACCACCGTAAACGGAATATGAGTGCAAAATCGATAAAAGTCACACACGGTGCCACATGACAACTCTAAATAAAATTAGATGGGGCCGTTTGGCCTCAAACCTCTTGGAATGGTGTATATGATGAGACAAGAAAATTAGAAGCCTTCTATGGCCTTCAAACCACAGTAAACAGAATATGAGTGCAAAATCAGCAAAAGTGCTGCACGATGCCACACGGGAACTCTAAACGAAATTAGATGAGGTCGTTGGGCTGCAAATCACTCGAAATGGTGTATTTGATGAGACGAGTAAATTAGGAGCCTTTTATGGCCGTAAAAGCATTGTAAACGGAATATAAGTGCAAAATAAGCTAAAGTGTTGCACGGTGCCACTGGACAACTCTAAACAAAATTAGACGGGGTCGTTGGGGCCCAGACCTCTCAGAATGGTGTATATTATGAGATGAGCAAATTAGGAGGCTTGTGTTGTTACCAATCTATAGTTAAATGGAATATAAGTGCAAAATCGGCAATAGTGATGCACGGCGCCACACAGGAACTCTAAACGAAATTACACGGGGCCGTTGGGCTGCAAACTACTTGTAATGGTGTATTTGATGAGACAAACAAATTAGGAGCCTTCTATGATCATAAAACCGTTGTAAACGGAATATATGTGCAAAATAAGCGAAAATGTTGCACGGTGCAACATGGCAACTCTAAACGAATTTAGACGAGGCCGTTAAGCCCCAAACCCCACGAAAATGTGTATATGATGAGACGAGCAAATTAGGAGCCTTCCATGATCGCCAAACTGTAGTAAACGGAATATGAGTGCTAAGTCGGCAAAAGTGACACACGGTGTCACACGGGAACTCTAAACTAAATTAGACGGTGCCTGTTGGGCCCCAAACTTGTCGGAATTGTGTATATGATGAGACGAGCAAATTAGAAGCCTTCAGTGGCCATCGAAGCACAACAAACAGAATATGCGTGCAAAACCGGCAAAAGTGACGCACGATGCCACACGGCAACTCTAAACGAAATTAGACGAGGCCGTATGGCACCGTGCATCAATTTTATGATAAGAAGAGCAAATTATGAGCCTTCTGTGGCCACCAAACCACAGTAAACGGAATATGAGTGCAAAATCGGCAGAAGTGCTGCATGGTGCCATACAGCAACTGTAAACGAAATTAGATGGGGCCATTGGGCCCCAAACCTCTCGAAATGGTGTATATGATAAGACGAGCAAATTAGGAGCTTTCCGTGGTCACCAAACCGTAGTAAATGGAATATGAGCGCCAAATCGGCAAAAGTGACGCATGATGCTACACAGCAACTGTAACCAAAATTAGACGGGGGAATTAGGCTCCAATCCCCTCGAAATGTTGTATTTGATGAGACGAGCAAATTAGGAGCCTTCCGTGGTCACCAAACCATAGTAAACGGTATATAAGTGCAAAATCGATAAAAGTGATGCATGATACCATAGGTAACTCGAAATAAAATTAGACGAGGTCGTTGGGCTGCAAACCACTTGTAATGCTATATTTGATTAGACGAGGAAATTATGAGCCTTTTATGATCATAAAACCACTGTAAACAAAATATAAGTGTAAAATAAGCAAAAGTGTTGCACGGTGCCACACAGCAACTCTAAACTAATTTAGACAAGGCCGTTAGGCCCTAAACCTCTTGAAAATGTGTATATGATGACACGAGCAAATTAATAACTTTTCGTTGTCATCAAACCGCAGTAAGTGAAATATGAGTGCAAAGTCGGCAAAAGTGATGCACGGTGTCACACAGAAACTCTAAAGGAAATTAGATGGGGCCATTAGGCCCCAAACCCGTCGGAATGGTGTATATGATGAAACGAGCAAATTAGGAGCCTTCGATGGCCACCAATCCATAGTAAACAGAATATGAGTGCAAAATCGGCAAACTGACGCATGGTGCCACACAGCAACTCTAAACGAAATTAAAAAGGGGCCGTTTGACCTTAAACCTCTCGGAATTGTGCATATGATGAGACAAGCAAATTAGGAGTCTTCGATGGCCACCGAAGCACAGTAAACAGAATATGGGTGCAAAATCGGCAAAAGTGATGCAAGGTGCCACAAGAAAACTCTAAACGAAATTAGACGGGGCCGTTGAGCCCCAAACCTGTCAGAATTGTGTATATAATGAGACGAGCAAATTAGGAGCCTTATGTTGCCACCAACCGAAATTAGATGGGGGTGTTGGGCTCCAATCCCTTCGAAATGGTGTATTTGATGAGATGAGCAAATTAAGAGCCTTCCGTGGTCACCAAACCATAGTAAATGGTATATGAGTGCAAAATTGGCAAAAGTGATGCACAGTGCCACACGGTAACTCTAAACAAAATTAGAAGGGGCCGTTGGGCCCCTAACTTCTCAGAATGGTGTATATGATGAGACAAGCAAATTAGAAGCCTGCTGTGGCTAGCAAACCACAGTTAAATGTAATATGAGTGCAAAATCGCTAAAAGTGTTGCACGGTGCTACACATGAATTCTAAACAAAATTAGAAGGGGCTGTTAGGCTGTAAACCACTCGGAATGGTGTATTTGATGCAACGAGCAAATTAGGAGCCTTCTATGAGCACAAAACCATTGTAAACGAAATATAAGTGTAAAATAAGCTAAAGTATTGCACGGTGCCACATTGCAACTCTAAACGAAATTAGACCGGGCCGTTGGGCCCCAAACCTCTCGAAATGGTGTATATGATGAGACGAGCAAATTAGGATCATTCCGTGGTCACCAAACCATAGCAAACAAAATATGACCGCAAAATCGGTAAAAGTGATGCACGGTGCCACACGGTAACTCTAACCGAAATTAGACGGAGGTGTTTTATCCAAACCCCTCGAAATGGCGTATTTGATGGGACGAGCAAATTAGGAGCTTTCCATGGTCACCAAACCATGGTAAATGATATGAGTGCAAAATCGACAAAAATGATGCACGATGCCACACGGCAGTTATAACTGAAATTAGACGGGGCCGTTGGACCCCAAACCTCTCGGAATGGTGTATGTGATGAAACGAGCAAGTTATGAGTTTTTTGAGCCCACCAAACCACAGTTAAACGGAATATGAGTGCAAATAGGGCAAAAGTGCTCCGCGATGCCACATGGGAACTCTAAACGAAATTAGACAGGGCCGTTTGGCTCCAAGCCACTCGGAATGGTGTATTTGCTGAGACGACCAAATTAGGAGTCTTCTGTGGCCACAAAACCATAATAAACAGAAGATAAGTGCAAAATAAGCAAAAGTGTTGTATTGTGGCACACGGCAACTCTAAACGAAGTTAGACGGGGCCTTTTGGCCCCAAACCTCTCGGAATGGTGTATATGATGAGACAAGAAAATTAGAAGCCTTCTTTGGCTACTAGAGCACAGTAAACGGAATATGAGTGAAAATTGGCAAAAGTGCTGCACGATGCCACATGACTACTTTAAACGAAATTAGATGGGGCCATGGGGCTAGAAATGACTTGGAATGGTTTATTTGATGAGACAAGCAAATTAGGAGCCTTCTATGAGCACAAACCACTATAAACGGAATATTAGTGCAAAATAAGCAAAAGTGTTGCACGGTGCCTGATAGGACCCTTCCCAGACCTTATCTTGACTCTTGTTTGAAGGATCCTGTTGGGCACTTCAATGGACTCATCGAATCTGACTCGTCGGATCGAAGAAATCCGAGAAGTGAACCCTAACTTTGTTACACTGGTTTACTCGTTTCAAACTTAGTGCTTTGGTTTTTCTTTAACTGGTTAGGAGTGATAAAATTTTTTGCGATTCTATTTCAAATACTTTTATAACATTTTCGGCAGCATAACGACTGCATTTTTGATAAAACCAAAATTTACCTGTAAATAAACAAACACTTCGACTATAGTCTCAATTTCCTCCCAACTTCTTTCTGCTCAAACAAGCATTATTCATCATAATTCCACACACATAAGCATGCACTCATACTAAAAAGCGTATATGCATCATATATATAAAATGCATGAATATTTACAAATTTACAATCTCAAACATCATCGTAATTCAAAATGTAATATATTAAATACATATACACAAATGTATATAAGTGTCTTGAGCAACTCGCCCACCTATATATATATACAAAGCAAAAGGTCGTCGTCTCGCCCGACGGTGGCACACAATGAAAGTAAATAAGCTACAAAATAAACAACCAAGTTAGTGCAACAAATCAATGTAACATATCACATATACTAACATAACAATTTACCATTTGTTCAAGTTTTATAATTTCTTTCAAAAACTCCCATATATATCCTTGATACATTTAACCATCACAGGCTATTTTAACTAACGCCAACGTGAAGCTTACTGAGATATCTCAACTACTACGTTATGGAATTTATTGCATAATACGTAGGGCGCTAAATCTTATCACTGAGCAACTACAATGCGGGATTTTCTGCATCGCAAGTGTAGTGCTAAAACTCTAGGCGACTACGAGCGAAATTTACTACATCGCTACGTAGCGCTAACTATCAAATAACTAACTACGCGCGGAATTGTCTGCATCACAACGTAGCATTATATCTTTCTACAATCTGAGCGACTACGGACTAAATTTTCTGCGTCATCACGTAGCGCTAAATCTCATAAACTTCTTAAGACATATACATGGGTTTTTATAACTCACTTGATTAGTGTCAAAAGCACAAACTCACTAGTTTTGGAAACTTTGAAAACTTTCTCATTTCAACTCCTTTTCTAAACAACTTGGTATTCATTTCACTTACTGTATAGCTTCCATAGGAACCTATACACTCAACTTTAATCTTAATGTTGAAAATCACTTTCATTTTCATTTATTACTTGGATACAATGTTTATTACAAACAATCAAGAATTGATATCGAAATTGAAACAATCATAAGTGGCGAACCACTTACCTCGGAGCCGCGTCAAGTGCCTTGACGAATCTCAGGGGCCTCGCTCACCCGTTCGTCACGTACATGACATTTTCTCATCATTACTAGTGACAAACCTCAATTCTCAACCTTAAATTAATAATTCTCAACTAAGGTTCTTTTTCTCTATATAACCTCCTAACTTGTTTCTAACTCAATTAAAACTCTCTAACTCCGATTTCTTCATAAAAGTTTCAGTTTTGGACCCCTAGGGATACGTCCACGCGGTCTGTATACTTGTTAGAGGCACGAAATGAAAAATCAAGTTTTTAAGCGAAAACGGCAGCCCATAACAGAATGTACTGCTGGGCACTACTCGGGGCTCCGCTTTCCTTCGTTCTTTTTCCTACGGTTCACTTATCTCACATTCTAGTCACACGTCAAATTTCGTTGAAAAATATTATCGTTTGCTAGGTCAAATCTAAGGAAAACGCCTTTTTTCAAGCACTTTTAGTGTGCGTTTTGTATACTTTTCATTTCGGATTAGCGACGCTAGTTTTTCTTTCATAGCTAAGCTTCATTTAACTAATTATGACCAACTAAACTCAAACCATGCAATAAAAATTACATTTACATAGTTATTTCACTTCTCAGAGCTCTAACGGCACTATTTTGTGCATAACTTGCGCAATTTTTATCGGATTCAATCCAATCCAAAACCTATGGTTTTCTATGACTCCTACGCATCATTTGAGGTGCAAAACACCCCCATATATGTCAGACTTGGTCAAGTTTTCTCTAGCTCAATATTTTAGCTCGGGATTGCAAAAATTGTCTAACTAGCTCTATTGACCTCTACATGGTTCTCTATGCTTTTCTAATCCTTTTCATGCCAAATTTTGAGTTCAAAACCATCCAAACTCAAGGCTATCTACTGCTCTTCAAGCCCTTAACACACATATAAACATAACTTGGTCATTCAAACATCACAACTCATTCAAACTTTTTATCAACTAGATGGAGTGTGTGAAAACTAATTTTGTTTTCACTTAAATCAAGTCTTTGGCAGCCCATAAATACAACCCTAAGCTACCATTCTCATACAACAACATGTCATCTAAGATCCTACCACAATCACTTAGGTTTTGACACAATTTTTAGTGCAAAACTTCCAACACAACACAACCAAATTCTGCACCACAATTTCAGCAACTTACTACTACAGTTTTCAGCAAAAGAATGAGAAGATAATATGATATCTTACTTGGTCCTTGGTTTAGAGGAGTGAGAGGACTTAGAAAAGGGTTTAGAGAGAGAGGTTAGAGGTTCAGAAGGACTGGATGGGCTCTTCTTCTTCCACTTTTCCTTGCTGCTGTCCAGACCTCTGCTATCTGCACGTTTCTGCTTCGGTTCTGCTTCTACTGGTTGCTTCCTCTTGTACACAACCAGCAACTACTCTTGTTTTGCTTCTGATTGCTCCTTCTTTTCGTGCCTTCTTCCTCTCTTCTCTTTGCCGTTCACTTTTGGTCTTGATCTCCCTCAGTTCTGATCTGGTTCTGCACGTTTCTGGATGCTTCTCACGGTTTCTGTGTGTTGCACGGCTGAATGCCTCTTGTTTGCTGAAAGATTCAGCTAAGGGTCATATATATATATATATATATACTAATGACACTTCCCTTAATTGCATTCATGCCTCATTTCTTTTTAAATTTCATGCCAAATCCCCCTCTCCTTTCCTTGTGTTTCACGGCTACCCCTCTCTTTTGTTTTTCAATTTCCTGGCAACTTTAATTCTTCTCTTATTTCTCTTCTTCAATTTAGCTTCTAAGTATTTTATATATACCTCATTAAGATTTTATGGAATAACAAGCTTGCCCCTTCGATTTGTTTTGGTCAATCACTTTTAGTTAGATTTTAATTCAATTTATTATTGGCCACTTGAACTTTTATAGTTGACGAATTTCGACGTCAATCTTAAATTAATAAATCTCTAATGCCATGAAGTTCAATTAATTTAATGTAGAGATTCATTATAACTCTCTAATCTATCTTTTAACACTAGGAGGTTATAAATCGAGACTAGGGGTTTACAGTGCTACACGACAACTCAAACCGAAATTAGACGGAGGTGTTAAGTCTTAACCCCCCGAAATGGTATTTGATGAGACGAACAAATTAGGAACCTTCCGTGGTCACCAAACCACAATAAACGGTACATGAGTGCAAAATGATGCATGATGCCACACGGCAACTGTAATTGAAATTAGATGAGGTCGTTGGGCCCCAAACCTCTCGGAATGGTGTATGATGAGACAAGAAAATTAGGAGCATTCTTTGGCTACCAGAGCACAGTAAACGGAATATGAGTGAAAATTGGTAAAAGTGCTGCACGGTGCCACATGGCTACTCTAAACAAAATTAGACGGGGCCGTGGGGTTGTAAACCACTCGGAATGGTGTATTTGATGAGACAAGCAAATTAGGAGCCTTCTATGACCATAAAACCACTGTAAATGGAATATTAGTGCAAAATAAGCAAAAGTGTTACACGGTACCACACGACAACTCTAATTGAAATTAGACGGGGGTGTTAGGTCTTAACCCCTTGAAATGGTGTATTTGATGAGACGAACAAATTAGGAACCTTCTGTGGTCATCAAACCACAATAAACGGTACATGAGTGCAAAATGATGCACGATGCCACACGGCAACTGTAATCGAAATTAGATGAGGCCGTTGGGCCCAAAACCTTTTGGAATGGTGTATATGATGAGACGAGTAAATTAGGAGCCTTTTGTGTCCACCAAATGACAATTAAATGGAATATTGAGTGCAAATACGACAAAAGTGCTGCGTGATGCCATACGGGAACTCTAAACGAAATTAAGCCGGGCTGTTGGGCTCCAAACCACTCGGAATGGTGTGTTTGATGAGACAAGTAAATTAGGAGCCTTCTGGGGCCACAAAACCACAGTAAACGAAATATTAGTGCAAAATAAGCAAAAGTGTTGCACGGTGCCACACGGTAACTCTAAACGAAATTAGACTCGGTCGTTGGGTCCCAAACCTCTCGGAATGGTGTATATGATAGACGAGGAAATTAGGAGCCTTCTGTGGCCAGCTAACCACAATTAAACGGAAAATGAGTGCAAAATCGGTAAAAGTGCCACACGGTGCTACACGGGAACTTTAAACAAAATTAGATGGAGTCGTTGGGCTATAAACCACTCGGAATGGTGTATTTGATGCGATGAGCAAATTAGGAGCCTTCTATGACCACAAAACCATTGTATACGGAATATAAGTGTAAAATAAGCGAAAATGTTGCACGAGGCCACACGGCACTCTAAACGAAATTAGATGGGGTCGTTGGGCCCAAACCTCTTGGAATGATGTATATGATGATACGAACAAATTAGGAGGCTTTGGTTGCCACCAAACCATAGTTAAACCGAATATGAGCTTAAAATCAACGACAGTGATGCACCATGCCACACGGGAACTCTAAGCGAAATTAGATGGGGCCGATTGGCCCCAAATCTCTCGGAATTGTGTATATGATGAGACGAGCAAATTAAGATCCTTTTACGGCCACCAAACCACAGTAAACGGAATATGAGTGCAAAATCGGTAAAAGTATTGCTCAGTGCCACACGGGAACTCTAAACAAAATTGGACGGGGCCGTTGGTGATAAAAACCATAGAGGCAAGCCTAATGATCCTTTGAGCATCAATGAAAGGCTTATGACAAGGGCTAGAGCTAAAAGAATGAATGGGGCATTAAATGAGCTGATTCAAGAGATTTGAGCGGGGAGTCTTGTGCGACAAGGATTGGACGATATCGAAAAAACACCAAGGCTTCAAAACATGATCCAAGCTCAAGATCAAGTCCAAGATCATAAATATTGAAAGCTTTGGTGGCTATTTGAAGGCAAATTGGGTTGGTCTCATTTGTTTGTATTAATTTGGACTTAATTTGTTTTGTAGTCTAGTTTACTTAAGTTACTTTATTTAATTAGTTGTTAACATCAAACTTTGATATCTTTGGGCCTTAATATGTTTTATTATATTTTGTGTTATTAGTTTATGCATTGGGCTGTCAATTTTAATTATTTTAAGCCCAAACTTAGTTAATTTTTAAGCCCAAATGGGGTTTATTAAGGTATTAGGACGTCCATGTAATATTTAGAAACTAAGGTTTTATTTATTTCGCATATAAAGGCCAATGTAAGCTGCACAAACAGGAATTAGCAAATTTGAAATGAAATTTTCAATTTTCTCTCTTTATTCTTGAAGAACTTTAAGAATTTATCATGTTTAAGTTTGGAGTTGTTAACTTGACTTATCTCTCTCATTCTTCTCTTCTTCTTGGGAGTGGCGTCATTGTTATCTTGATTGGTGGTTCGCTAATCAATGGCTTAAGGTACTTTCTTTTTATTTTCTTTTATCTATTCCTGAATTAAACTTTTTGGGGTTGTTGATTCAACTGTTTGTGGGTGTCGTATCATATATATGCAGGGTTCTCATCAGTTGGGCCCCAAACCTCTCGGAATGGTGTATATGATGAGACGAGCAAATAAGGAGCCTTTTCTGGCCACCAAACAACTGTTAAACGGAATATGAGTGCAAAATTGGCAAAAGTGTAGCGCAGTGCCACACGGGAACTTTAAACGAAATTAGACGCGGTCGTTGGGCTGCAAACCACTCGGAATTGTGTATTTGATGAGACGAGCAAATTAGGAGCTTTCTGTGGCCACAAAACACCAGTAAACGGAATATCAGTGCAAAATAAGAAAAAGTGTTTCACAGTACCACACAGCAATGCTAAAGGAAATTAGACAGGGCCGTAGGGCCCCAAACCTCTCAAAATGGTATATGTGATGAGACGAGAAAATTATGAGCCTTCTATGGTCGCCAAACCGCAGTAAATGGAATATTAGTGCAAAATCAATAAAAGTGATGCACGGTGCCACATAGCAACCCTAAACGAAATAAGACGGGTCATTTGGCCCTAAACCTCTCGGAATGGTGTATCTAATGAGACGAGCAAATTAGGAGCCCTCTTTGGGCACCAAACTACAGTAAATGAAATATGAGTGCAAAATCGACAAAAGTGATGCACTGTGCCGCGTGACAACTCTAACCCAAATTAGACGGGGTCGTTGGGCCCCAAACCTCTCGGAATAGTGTATATGATGTAACGAGCAAATTAGGAGGTTTCAGTGGCCACCAACCACAGTAAATGGAATATGAGTTCAAAATTGATAAAAGTACTACACGGTGCCACATGGTAACTCTAAATGAAATTAGACGGGGCCGTTGGGCTCCAAACCACTCGGAATGATGTATTTGATGAGATGAGCAAATTAGGAGCCTTCTACGACCACAAAACCACTGTAAATCGAATATGAGTGCAAAGTAAGTGAAAGTGTTGGACGGTGCCACATGGTAACTCTGAACGAAATTAGACACGGTCGTTGGGCCCCAAACATCTCGAAATTGTGTATATGATGAGATGACAAAATTAGGAGCATTTTGTTGTTACCAAACCACAGTAAACGGAATATGAATGCAAAATCGATAAAAGTGATGCCCGGTGCCACATGGCAACTCTAACCAAAATTAGATGGGGGTGTTGGGTCCAAACCCCTCGAAATGGTGTATTTGATGAGACAGATAAATTAGGAGTCTTCTGTGGTTACCAAACCACAGCAAACGTTATATGAGTGCAAAATCGGCAAAAGTAATGCACTGTACCACACGACAACTCTAACCGAAATTAGACGATGTCGTTGGGCCTCAAACCTCTCGACATGGTGTATATATGAGATGAGCAAATTAGGAGGCTTCTGTGGCCACCAACCACCGTAAACGGAATATGAGTGCAAAATCAGCAAACGTGCTATATGGTGCCACACGACAACTCTAAATGAAATTAGACAGGGTCGTTGGGCTCCAAACCACTCAGAATGGTGTATTTGATGAGACGAGCAAATTAGGAGCCTTCGGTGGCCACCAAACCACAGTAAACGGAATATGAGTGCAAAATCGGCAAAAGTGATGCACTGTGCCACATGACAACTCTAACCGAAATTAGACGTGGCCGTTGGGCTCTAAATCTCTTGAAATAGTTTATAGGATGAGACGAGCAAATTAGGAGCATTCCGTGGTCACCAAACCATAGTAAATGGAATATGAATGAAAAATCAGCAAAAGTGATGTGCGGTGCCACACGACAAATCTAATCAAAATTAGATGTGGGCGTTGGACTCTAAACCCCTCGAAATGGTGAAATTGGTGAGACGAGCAAATTAGCAGCCTTCCATGGTTACTAAACCACAGTAAACGGAATATGAGTGCAAAATCGAAAAAAGTGATGCATAGTGGAATACGATAATTCTAAACGAAATTAGACGAGGCTGTTAGACCCCAAACCTCTCGAAATGGTGTATATAATGAGATGAGCAAATTTGAAGCATTCCATTGTCATCAAATCACAGTAAACGGAATACGAGTGCAAAATCGGCAAAAGTGTTGCACGGTGCCATGTTGAAACTCTAAACGAAATTAGACAGGATCGTTGGGTTGCGAACCACTCGAAATGGTGTATTTGATGAGACGGGCAAATTAGGAGCCTTCTATGACCACAAAACCACTGTAAACAGAATATAAGTGCAAAATAAGCGAAAGTGTTACACGGTGTCACACGGCAATTCTAAACGAAATTAGACGAGACTGTTAGGCCCCAAACCTCTCGAAATTGTGTATATGATATGACGAGCAAATTAAGAGCATTCTATGGTCACCAAAACATAGTAAACGAAATATGAATGTAAAATTGATAAAAGTGATGTCTGGTGCCACACGACAACTCTAATCAAAATTAGACGGGGTTGTTGGGTCCAAACCCCTCGAAATGGTATATTTGATTATACGAGTAAATTAGAAGCCTTCCGTGGTTACCAAACCACAATAAACGGTATATGAGTCCAAAATCAGCAAAAGTGATGTACTGCGCCACACAGCTACTCTAACCGAAATTAGACGATGCCATTTAACCCCAAACCTCTCAAAATGGTGTATATAATGAGACGAGCAAATTAGTAGGCTTCTGTGGCCACCAACCACAGTAAACGGAATATGGGTGCAAAATCGGCAAAAGTGTTGCACGGTACCACCTGGCAACTCTAAACGAAATTAGACGAGGCCGTTGGGCTCTAAACCACTCGGAATGGTGTATTTGATGAGACGAGCAAATTAGGAGCCTTCCGTGGTTACCAAACCACAGTAAATGGCATATGAGTGAAAAATCGGCAAAAGTGACGCACTGTGCCACATGGCAACTCCAGCCGAAATTAGACGGTGCCGTTAAGCCCCAGACCTCTCAAAATGATGTATATAATGAAATGAGAAAATTAAGATGCTTTTGTGGCCACCAACCATATTAAACAAAATATGAGTGCAAAATTGGTAAAAGTACTACACAGTGCCACACGACAACTCTAAACAAAATTAGACGGGGTCGTTGGGCTCCAAACCACTCGGAATGGTGTATTTGATGAGACGAGCAAATTAGGAGCCTTCGGTGACCACCAAACCACAGTAAATAAAATATGAGTGGAAAATTGACAAAAGTGATGCACTGTGCCACACGACAACTCTAACCGAAATTAGATGGGGCCGTTGGGCCCCGAACCTCTCGGAATGGTGTACATGATGAGACGAGCAAATTAGGAGGCTTCTGTGGCCACCAACCACAGTAAACGAAATATGAGTGTAAAATCGGTAAAAGTATTGCATGGTGTCACACGGTAACTCTAAACGAAATTAGACGAGCACTCAAAATGATGTGTTTGGTGAGACGAGCAAATTAGGAGCCTTCGGTGGCCACCAAACCACAGTAAACGGAATATGAGTACACAATTGACAAAAGTGTCACATGATGCCACACGGGAACTCTAAATGAAATTAGACAGAGCCGTTGGGCTGCAAACCACTTAGAATGGTGTATTTGATGAGATGAGCAAATTAGAAGTCTTTTGCGACCACAAAACCACTGTAAATGGAATATAAGTGCAAAATAAGTGAAAGTGTTGCACGGTGCCACACAGTAACTCTAGATGAAATTAGTCAGGGCCGTTGGACCCCAAACCTCTCAGAATGATGTATATGATGAGACAAGCAAATTAAAAGTCTGATGTGGCCACCAAACCACTGTTAAATGGAATATGAGTGCAAAATCGGTAAAAGAGAAGTGTGATGCCACACGGGAACTCTAAACGAAATTAGACGGGGCCGTTGGGCTGCAAACCACTCGAAATGGTGTATTTGATGAGAAGAACAAATTAGGAGCCTTCTGTGGCCACAAAACACCAGTAAACTGAATATCAGTGTCAAATAAGAAAAAGTGTTCCACGATGCCACACGGCAACTCTAAAGGAAATTAGACAGGGCATTTGGGCCCTAAACCTCTCGAAATGGTATATATGATAAGATGAGAAAATTAGGAGACTTCTGTCATCACCAAACCGCAGTAAATAGAACATGATTGCAAAATCAATAAAAGTGATGCACGGTGCCACACAGCAACCCAAAACGAAAAAAGACGGGGTTATTTGGCCCCAAACCTCTCGAAATGATGTATATGATGAGATGAGCAAATTGAGACCCTTTTTCGCAACCAAACCACAGTAAACGGAATATGAGTGCAAAATCGACAAAAGTACTGCACGGTGTCACACGGTAACTCTAAATGAATATAAATGGGCCCTTGGGTTCCAAACCTCTTGAAATTGTTTATATGATGAGACGAGCAAATTAGGAGCATTCCGTTATCACCAAACCAACGTGAACGGAATATGAATGAAAAATCTACAAAAGTGATGCACGGTTTCACACTACAACTCTAACCGAAATTAGACATGGATGTTGGGCTCCAACCCCTCGAAATGGTGTAATTGGTGAGACGAGCAAATTAGCAGCCTTCCGTGGTTACTAACCACAGTAAACGGAATATGAGTGCAAAATCGGCAAAAGTGATGCATGGTGGCACACGATAACTTTAAACAAAATTAGACGGGGTCGTTAGGCCCCAAATCTCTTGAAATGGTGTATATAATGAGACGAGCAAATAAGGAGTATTCCATGGTTACCAAACCACAGTAAACGAAATATGAATGTAAAATCGGCAAAAGTGCTACAATGTGCCACATAGGAACTCTAAACGAAATTAAATAGAGTCGTTGGGCTGCAAACCTGATGCAAAACCCCAAGACCCAAATTGTTTCTTAGAACTCTTTATCACTCAAACTAGATTTGATTCACACCAAATTAATTTAGATAGATTTGTTCTATCACCCAAGAAATGCATTTTGACAAGAACCCTAGAGAATTACCCTTGAACCCAAGATCAAAGCAATCAGGAACAATAGAAATAGGACATAGAATTGAAATACAAAGATAAACTCATTTACATCAATTCAACACCTTATGCATAAAATCACAAGAAAAGCAAACCTCTCATATTCCATATAGGAAAATGTTTGAAAATACATTCAGATATATATAAAAACAAAGCTGAACAGCCCTATTTATAGCCTTTACAACCCAAAATGCATATTGAATCTAGACATTAATCAAGGTGGTGTTACTCCTCGTAAATGTCAAAATAACTCTTGTAACTCCTTGATTCTTGAATGTCAAAATAACTCTTGTGACTCCTTAACTTCTTGCCATTAGTAAATGAATTTAGACACTACTTGGATGGCTGGAAATGAGATGGGCTGAATCTAAAGCTACTCTTTTAGCCCAATTAAATTAATTAACTTGGGCTCTTTAAAATCTCCATGCTTGGACAGCCCATTATCAACCCAATTTTGCACAAATAGTTGAAGTTGTTCCTTTAACCTTTTAGCTTGGGCTCTAGTGATTGGTCTGCTAAAATCTCCAAGATGCATCTTCAAATTACTTCCTTGAACACTAGTGGCGTGTGGAGCGACATTTGTATAATTTTCCCTCCCCTCAAAAGGATTCGTCCTCGAATCAGATTCTGCATCAATATCAAAGGGAGATAAATCAGAAATATTAAAAGTAGCTGAGACACCATACTCACCAGGTAGATCAATGTGGTATGCATTGTCATTGATCTTTGCAACAACTTGAAAAGGTCCGTCTCCACGAGCATCCAATTTTAATTTCCGTTTGGAAGAAAATCTTTCCTTGCGCATGTGAACTCAAACCCAATCTCCTGGTTCAAATGACACCAAACGCCTTCCTTTATTCACTTGAGATGCAATTTGCTCATTTCGCTTCTCTATCTTTTGTCTTGCTTTGTCATGAATGGATTTAACCATTTTTGCCTTTTTATGTCCATCTGTATTAGAAATCTCACTCAAAGGAATAGGCAAAAGATCCAACGAAGTTAGTGGATTAAATCCATATACAATTTCAAAAGGAGAAAACCTAGTGGTAGAATGCACACTCTTATTATATGGAAATTCAACAAAAGGTAGATTATCTTCCCAAGTTTTAACATTCCTTCCAATCAAAACACGTAACAACATTCCTAAGGTCCTATTTACTACTTCGGTTTGCCCATCAGTTTGAGGATGGGAAGCCGTAGAAAACAACAATTTAGTACCAAGTTTGGACCAAAGCACTCGCCAAAAGTGACTCAAAAATTTAACATCTCGATAAGACACAATGGTTTTAGGAATGCCATATAAATGCACAACTTCTTTAAAGAACAATTCAGCAATATGCACAGTATCATCAATTTTATGGCATGGTATGAAATGAGCCATTTTGGAAAAATGATCCACAACTACAAAAATTGAGTCCTTTCTATTTCTAGTCCTTGGTAGACCCAAAACAAAATCCATCGAAATGTCAACCCAAGTATTTGTTGGTACTGGCAAAGGTATGTATAATCCATGGGGTTGAGTTCTAGATTTAGCTTGTCTACATGAAATGCAACTAGAACATATTTTCTCAACACTTTTATGCATATTAGGCCAAAAGAAGTGTTCATGCAAGATGCTCAAAGTTTTGTTAATGCCAAAATGTCCCATAAGACCTCTACTATGAGCTTCACGAACAAGCAATTCCCTAATTGAACTATTAGGCACACATAATTTTCCCCCTTTAAAAAGAAATCCCTCATGCCTATAGAAATCACAGAATGCAGCATGCTCACAAGCATTATAAACATTAGAGAAATCACTATCATGTGCATACAATTCCTTCAAATGCTCAAATCCTAACAACTTAGTTGAAAGAGTAGAGATTAGAGCATACCTTCTAGATAACGCATCTGCCACAATGTTCTCTTTACCTTGCTTATATTGGATCACATATGGAAAGAATTCTATGAATTCTATCCATTTGGCGTGACGCTTGTTCAGCTTACTTTGTCCTTTGAAGTGTTTCAATGACTCATGATCTATATGAATCATTAACTCCTTCGTTAACAAATAATGCTGCCATGTTTGCAATGCCCTCACCACAGCATACATCTTCTTATCATAAGTTGAGTAGTTTAGTTGTGCCCCATTTAGCTTTTCACTAAAATAAGCAACAGGTTTATTTTCTTGCAATAAAACAGCACCTATACCATTCCCGGAGGCATCACATTCAATTTCAAAAGTTAAATCAAAATTGGGCAACCTTAATAATGGCGCACTACTGAACTTTTCCTTTAGCAAAGAAAATGCATGTTCTTGTTCATTTCCCCAAATAAACCCCTTATCTTTCTTCATGATTTGAATTAATGGTGCAGCAATGGTGCTAAAATCTTTGACAAATCTCCTATGAAAACTTGCCAAGCCATGAAAACTTCTTACTTCACTCACAGTTTTAGGTGTTGGCCATTCTTGAATAGCCTTTACTTTTTCACTATCTACTTCAATTCCATTTGAACTCATGACATAACCCAAGAAAATGATGCGATCAGTGCAAAATAAACATTTCTTCAAGTTAACATGCAGCTTGTTTTTGCGCAAAGCATCAAACACACATTTTAAATGCAAAACATGCTCATAAATAAATTTGCTATACACTAGAATGTCATCAAAATAGACAACTATAAATTTTCCAATACACTCACGCAAAACATGGTTCATTAATCGCATAATGTACTAGGGGCATTGGTTAGGCCAAACGACATTACCATCTACTCATACAATCCATGTTTTGTTTTAAAAGCGATTTTTCACTCATCACTTGCTTTTATTCTAATTTGGTGATAACTACTTTTCAAATCAACTTTAGAAAAGACACATGCACCATGCAATTCATCCAATATGTCATCAAGTCGAGGTATGGGGTGTCGATACTTTACCGTTATTTTGTTGACGGCTCTGCAATCCACACACATACGCCAACTTCCATCCTTCTTTGGTACCAACAAGACGGGTACTGCACATGGACTTAAACTTTCTCTTATATGTCATTTCTTCAAGAGCTTTTCCAATTGCTTTTGTAGCTCATTTGTCTCTTCAAAATTCCTATATACTGGCCTATTTGGAATGGCAACCCCAAGAATGAGGTCAATTTGGTATTCTATCCCTCTCAAAGGTGGTAAACCTTGAGGTAAATCATTAGGAAAAACATCATCGTATTCCTGCAAAACATCAATAACAACACTTGGCAAAGAAAGGTCAAGGTCCTTAGTAGAAAAATAAGCCTCCTTATACAAAAGTACAATCATTAGCCTATGAGTGGTTAAAGCCATCCTCACATCCCTCATTTTTGCATAGAAGCTCATTTTCTTTCCCTCTTTTCTTTCTATGGCAGAGTGATAGTCACTCATTCTCTCCTTTTCACTCATTCTCTCATTTTTTTTTTCTCAATTATCTCTTTTTCTTTTCCACTCTCTTTTCTTTTTCTCTCAGCCTCTCTTTGAACAAACTCTTCATGAGACTTCTCAAGTTGCAATTGATCTTCAAATATCTGCTTAGGAGTCAAAGGAAGAAGAGTATACTTTTTGCCCTCTTTCTCAACCATGTACCTATTAATATATCCATCATGGTTCACCCTCCTATCCCATTGCCATGGTCTACCTAACAACAAGTGACTAGCTTGCATAAGAACAACATCACAAGTAACTTTATCATGGTACCTTCCAATAACAAACGGAACCCTCACTTGTTTAGTAACCTTCACTTCCCCACTATTGTTAAGTCATTGCAATTTATAAGGTTTTGGATGTTTAGTTGTTCCCAACCCCAACTTATCCACAAATAAAGTGCTAGCCACATTCACACAACTACCCCCATCAATGATCAAACTGCATACTTTCCCTTCAACTAAGCACCTAGTATAGAAAAGATTTTCCCTTTGTAATCTAACCCCCTCATTATCCTCTTTCACTTGCACATTAAGAGCACGCCTGGTAACCAACAATTGTCCCTCAGTAGGCAACTCAACATCACTACAATCCTCCAAAGGAGGCAACTTATCCTCATCGTTACTTTCCTCATCCGTCTTTACCCCATTACCACGCATCACCATTGCCTTTTTATTTTAGCATTGAGATGCTATGTGACCATACCCCAAACACCTAAAACACTTAATGTCACGGTTTTTAGAGTTTTGGTCAGAAGTAGTACCTTTATTTTTTGTTCTCAAATGATTGAGATGGTTGTGCCTTGTCATCCTTTTTTGTTTGGGCAACCTTGTTATCTTTTCTCCAATTCAGCCTCCCTAGATTGTTTTGAGCTGAAAAGGTGTTGGCTTGTTTCCCCTTCCCTTTGCATTGCAATTGCTTTTCTATCTTCATAGCATTGTGCACCATTTCTTCCATCTCCACATAGTGTTGCAACTCCACTCTGTCAGCTATGTCCTTATTAAGTCCATTGAGAAACCTTGCCATGGTGGCCTCTCTATCTTCCTCCACATTTGCTCGAATCATAGCAATCTCCATTTCTTTGTAGTATTCCTCCACACTCTTTGTTCCTTGTATAAGGCTTTGCAATCTTTGGTGCAAGTCCCTATAATAATGGCTTGGAACAAATCTACGCCTCATGATAGCCTTCATTTCAACCCACGCTTGGGATCGATCTTTCACCATTTCTCCTCCTACTTATGAGAAGTTGATCCTACCAAATAAGTGCATATTCTCTAAACTCCACTACTGCAAATTTGATCTTCTTTTCCTTTGAGTAATTGTGACATTCGAAGATTAATTCCACTTTTCGCTCCCACTCCATATATGCATCTGGATCATTCTTCCCCAGAAAGGATGGAATTTTCATTTTTATACTCCCAATATTCTTGTCAAGATCATTTTGGGAACTACCCCTTCCATAATTTCGGCCTTCATTAACCACAGTAGCTTGATCATCAAATTCCTCTTCAGACTCTTCTACATATTGAGGTGTAGGTTGCCTCCTTGCCCCTGGAATGTTTTGGGCAGTTCCTTCACGTAAGGCATTGATCTCGTTTTGTTGCCTCTCCAAAGTGGCATTCATGTTGCCAAGAACAAGTTGAATTCGCTTAAACCGTTGTTGCATGGCCTTGAGAAGAAATTCTTGGTCTTTTGGTACACCTCCGCTTCCTCCACTTCCTTCCATTTTTTTTTTTTCCTTTGCAATCTGAAATATCAAAGAAATAACAAACAAGAACCTCACAAACACTCCCTCACGTGTTTCCCTCATAGTAATTAGCGCTTCTCTTGTGTTTAACTCAAATTGGCTTTTACCCTCTTTTGAGCTCACACTCTCTTGCCTTTTACCACTCAAGCAATCTTTATGATTTTATACGCAAGGGCCAAATCAAATAGCAATCAAGATCTCGATGTAATTCAATTTTATTAGAGGAATCCTAAAATAAGCAACAAGGATATGCAAAACAAAACTAGAAGCAAAGCAACACAACCAATAAAGGAAAGACACACACTTGATGTATATGGTGACTAGTAAAGAAACAGAATCAGGAAAGGAAACTATAGTTGCAATAGAATGACAAATACTGAATTTAAGAAGGAAACTTGTGATTCCTTACAAAATTAACACCCAAACACTCAAGAACAGATGTATATAAATTTTTAAACAAAATCAGACTTAATAGGGGTGAGTCGTTTCTTCACAGCCCAAGAAATCAATCACACAAATCAAAATGAAAGATCTTGTTCAAAACTTATTTCTTTGTTGTTCTTTTTTTTTTTCTTTGTTTTTTTTTTTCGTTTTTTTTTTCAAAGAACAAGATCAAAAAGCAAAAAGATGATCAACAAGGCTAATGGAAAGAAATAGAAAATTAAAGGATAGAATTACCTGGTGAACTTGGCTCTGATACCAAATGATGCGGAACCCCAAGACCCAAATTGTTTCTTAGAACTCTTTATCACTCAAATCAGATTTGATTCACACCAAATTAATTTAGATAGATTTGTTCTATCATCCAAGAAATACGTTTTGACAAGAACCCAAGAGAACTACCCTTGAACCCAAGATCAAAGCAGGAACAATAGAAATAGGACATAGAATTGAAACACAAAGATAAACTCAATTGCATCAATTCAACACCTTATGCATAAAATCACAAGAAAAGCAAACCTCTCATATTCCATATAGGAAAATGTTTGAAAATACATTCAGATATAAAAACAAAGCTGAACAGCCCTATTTATAGCCTTTACAACCCAAAATGCATATTGAATCTAGACATTAATCAAGGTGGTGTTACTCCCCATAAATGTCAAAATAACTCTTGTAACTCCTTGATTCTTGAATGTTAAAATAACTCTTGTGACTTCTTAACTTCTTGCCATTAGTGAATGAATCTGAACACTACTTGGATGGCTAGAAATGAGATGGGCTGAATCTAAAGCTACTCTTTTAGCCCAATTAAATTGATTAACTTGAGCTCTTTAAAATCTCCATGCTTGGACAACCCATTATCAACCCAATTTTGCACAAATAGTTGAAGTTGTTCCTTTAACCTTTTAGCTTTGGCTCTAGTGACTGGTCTGCTAAAATTTCCAAGATGCATCTCCAAATTACTTCCTTGAACACTAGTGGCGTGTGGAGCGGCATTTGTATCAGAACCACTCGAAATGGTGTATTTGATGAGACAAGCAAATTAGGAGCCTTCTATGACAACAAAACCACTGTAAACGGAATATAAGTGCAAGATAAGGGAAAGTGTTGCATGGTGTCACACGATAACTCTAAACGAAATTAGACGGGATCGTTTGGCCCTAAACCTCTCGAAATGGTGAATATGATGAGATGAGTAAATTAGGAGCATTCCATGGTCACCAAACCACAGTAAATGGAATATGAATGCAAAATCGACAAAAGTGATGCACGGTGCCACACGGCAACTCTAACCAAAATTAGACGGGGGTGTTAGGTCCAAACCCCTATAAATGGTGTATTTGATGAGATAAGCAAATTATGAGTCTTCCATGCTTACCAAACCATAGTAAACGGTATATAAATGCATAATCGGAAAAAGTGATGCATTATGGCACACGACAACTCTAACAGAAATTATACGGGGCCGTTGGGCCTCAAACCTATCGGAATGGTGTATATGACGAGATGAGCAAATTAGGAGGCTTCTGTGACCACCAACCACAGTAAACGCAATATGAGTGTTGCACGTGCCATACGGCAGCTCTAACTGAAATTAGACCGAGGTATTGGGCTCCAAACCCCACAAAATGGTGTATTTGATGAGACGAGCAAATTATGAGCCTTCCGTGGTCACCAAACAACGGTAAACAGTATATAAGTGCAATATCAGCAAAAGTGATGTACGGTGTCACACGGCAACTCTAAACGAAATTAGACGGGGCCATTAGGCTCCAAACCTCTTGAAATGGTGTATATGATGAGACGAGCAAATTATGAGTATTCCGTGGTCACCAAACCACAGTAAACGGAATATGAATGCAAAATTGGCAAAAGTGATGCATGATGCCACACGGCAACTCTAACCAAAATAAGACGTGGGTGTTAGGCTCCAAACCCATCAAAATGGTGTATTTGGTGAGACGAGCAAATTAGCAGCCTTCTATGGTACTAAACCACAGTAAACGGAATATGAGTGCAAAATCGGTAAAAGTGATGCATGGTGCCATGTGGCAACTCTAAATGAAATTAAACGGAGTCGTTGGGCTCTAAACCTCTCGGAATGGTGTATATGATGAGACGAGCAAATTAGGAGCCTTCTGTGGACACAAACCCAAAGTTAAACAGAATACAAGTACAAAATTAGCAAAAGTATTATGCGGTGCCACACGACAACTCTAAACAAAATTGGACGGGGGTTTGGGCTTTCAACCCCTCAAATTGGTGTATTTGATGAGATGAGCAAATTATGAGTCTTTTGTGGTCAACAAACCACAGTACACAGTATATGAGTGCAAAATCGACAAAAGTGATGCACGGTGCCTTACGGCAACTCTAAATAAAATTAGACGGGGCTGTTGGGTCTCAAACCTTTCGGAATGGTATATATGATGAGACCCGCAAATTAGGAGCCTTCTGTGGCCACCAACCCATAGTTAAACAGAATATGAGTACAAAATCGATAAAAGTGTTATGCGGTGCCACACGACGACTCTAAACGAAATTGGACGGTGGTTTAGGGCTCCTAACCCCTCGAAATGGTATATTTGATGAGACGAGCAAATTAGGAGCCTTCCGTGATCACCAAACCACAGTAAACAGTATATGAGAGCAAATTTGGTAAAAGTGATGCACGGTGCCACAAGGCAACTCTAAATGAAATTTGAATGGGCCGTTGGGCACCAAACCTCTCGGAATGGTGTATATGATGAGACGAGCATATTATGAGCCTTTTGTGGCCACCAAATCACAGTTAAACAGAATATGAGTACAAAATCGAAAAAAGTGCTGCCCGGTGCCATATGGTAACTCTAAATGAAATTAGACGAGGTCGTTGGGCAGCAAACCTCTCGGAATGGTGTATATGATGAGATGAGCAAACTAGGAGTCTTTCATCGTCACCAAACTACAGTAAACAGAATATGAGTGCAAAATCGGCAAAAGTGACTCACGGTGCCACACGGCAACTCTAAACAAAATAAGATGAGGCAGTTTGGCTCCAAACCTCTCGGATTGGTGTATATGATGAGACGAGAAAATTAGGAGCCTTTTGTGGCCACCAACCACAGTAAACGAAATATGAGTGCAAAATCGGCAAAAGTGCTGGGTGGTGCCGATCAGCAACTCTAAATGAAATTAAAAAGGGACCGTTGGGCTCCAAAGCACTCGGAATCGTGTATTTGATAAGATGAGCAAATTAGAAGCCTTCTGTAATCACAAAACCATAGTAAACGGAATATCAGTGCAAAATAAGCAAAAGTGTTTCACAGTGCCACACGACAACTCCAAAAAAAATTAGAAGGGGCCATTGGGCCCCAAACCTCTCGAAATGGTGCATATGATAAGACGACCAAATTAGGAGCCTTTCGTGGTCACCAAACCATAGCTAACAAAACATAAGTGCAAAATAGGCAAAAGTGATGCACGGTGCCACACGGTAACTCTAAACGAAATTAGGTGGGCCCGTTGGGCCCCAAACCTTTCGAAATGGTGTATATAATGAGACAAGCAAATTAAGAGGCTTATGCGGCCACAAACCACAGTAAACGAAATATGAGTGTAAAATCGACAAAATTATTGCATGGTGCCACACGGCAACTCTAAATGAAATTGAACGGGGTCGTTGGGCTTCAAACCACTCGGAATGGTGTATTTTATGAGACGAGCAAATTAGGAGTCTTCGGTGGCCACCAAGCCACAGTAAATAGAATATGAGTGCAAAATCAGCAAAAGTGATGCATTGTGCCACACAGCAACTCTAACTGAAATTAGACGGTGCCGTTGGGCCCTAAATCTCTCGAAATGGTGTATATAATGAGACGAGCAAATTAAGAGGCTTCTACGACCACAAAACCACTGTAAATGGAATATAAGTGCAAAATAAGCAAAAGTGTTGCACGGTGCCACACGTTAACTCTAAACGAAATTAGACTGGGCCGTTAGACCCCAAACCTCTCGGAATGGTGTATATGATGAGACGAGTAAATTAGAAGCCTTTTGTGGCCACCAAACCACTGTTAAATGGAATATAAGTGCAAAATTGGCAAAAGTGTTGTGCGGTGCCACAAGGGAACTCTAAATGAAATTAGAAGGGGTTGTTGGGCTGCAAACCACTCGGAATGGTGTATTTGATGAGAAGAACAAATTAGGAGTCTTCTGTGGCCACAAAACACTAGTAAACTGAATATTAGTGCCAAATAAGAAAAAGTGTTTCACAGTGCCACACAACAACTCTAAAAGAAATTAGACAGGGCATTTGGGCCCCAAAACCTCTTGAAATGGTGTATATGATAAGATGAGAAAATTAGGAGCCTTTCGTGGTCGCCAAACCGCAGTAAACGGAACATGATTGTAAAATCAATAAATGTGATGCACGGTGCCACACAGCAACCCTAAACGAAATAAGACAGGGTCATTTGGCCCCAAACCTCTCGAAATAGTGCATATGATGAGACGAGCAAATTATGAGCCTTTCGTGGTCACCAAACCGCAGTTAACAGAACATGAGTATAAAATCGGCAAAAGTGATGCATGGTGCCACATGGTAACTCTAAACGAAATTAGGTAGGGCCGTTTGGACCTAAACCTCTTGGAATGGTGTATATGATAAGACGAGGAAATTATGAACCTTTCTTGATCACCAAACTGCAATTAACAGAACATGAGTGTAAAATCGACAAAAGTGATGCACGATGCCACACGGTAAGTCTAAACGAAATTAGACGGGGCCGTTTGGACCCAAACCTCTCGGAATGGTGTATATGATGAGACGAGCAAATAAGGAGCCTTCTTTGGCCACCAAACCATAGGAAACGACATACGAGTGCAAAATCGGCAAAAATGTTATATGGTGCCGTACGACAACTCTAAACGAAATTAGATAGGGTCGTTGGGCTGCAAACCACTCAAAATAGTGTATTTGATGAGACAAGCAAATTATGAGTTTTATATGACTACAAAACCACTATAACGGAATATAAGTGTAAAATAAGCAAAAGTATTGCACGGTGCCACACGGTGACTCTGAACGAAATTAGACAGGGTCGTTGGGCCCCAAACCTCTTGAAAGCGTGTGTATGATTAGACGAGCAAATTAGGAGCATTCTGTGGTCACCAAACCACAGTAAGCGGAATATGAGTGCAAAATTGGCAAAAGTGCTACACGATGCCACACGGGAACTCTAAATGAAATTAGATAGGGTCGTCGGGCTGCGAACCACTAGGAATGGTGTATTTGATGAGACAGCAAAAGTGATGCATGATGCCACACGACAACTCTAAAAGAAGTTAGACGGGCCCGTTGGGCCCCAAACCTCTCCGAATGGTGTATACAATGAGACGAGCAAATTAGGAGTCTTCTGTGGCCACCAAACCACAGTTAAACGGAATATCAATGCAAAATTGATAAAGGTGATGCACGATACAACACGATGACTCTGAATAAAATTAGACGGGGGTGTTGGGCTCCCAACCCCTTGAAATGGTGTATTTGGTGAGACAACCAAATTAGGAGTCTTCCGTGGTCATCAAACCATAATAAACCATGTATTAGTGCAAAATCGGTAAAAATAATGCACGATGCCACACGGTAATTCTTAACGAAATTAGACAGGGTCGTCTGACCCCAAACCTCTCGGAATGGTGTATATGATGAGACGAGCAAATTAGGAGCCTTTTGTGGCCATCAATCCACAATTAAACGAAATATGAGTGCAAAAGCGGCAAAAGTGCTGCGCGGTGCCCCACAGCAACTCTAAACGAAATTAGACGGGGGTGTTGGGCTCCCGACCCCTTGAAATGGCGTACCTGATGAGACGAGCAAATTAGGAGTCTTCCGTGGTCACAAACCACAGTAAACGATATATGAGTGCAAAATCGGCAAAAGTGGTGTATGGTGCCATACGACAACTCTAAAAGAAATTAGAGGGGACCGTTGGGCTCCAAACCTCTCGAAATGGTGTATATGATGAGATGAGCAAATTAAGAATATTCCATGGTCATCAAACCATAGTAAACGGAATATGAATGTAAAATCGGCAAAAGCGATACACGGTGCCACACGGCAACTCTAACCGAAATTAGACGGGGGTGTTGGGTCCAAACCCCTTGAAATGGTGTATTTGATGAGACGAGTAAATTAGGAGCCTTCCATGGTTTCGAAACCACAGTAAACAGTATATGAGTGCCAAATCGGGAAAAGTGATACATTGTGCCACACGGCAACTCTAACTGAAATTAGACGGAGCCGTTGGGCCCCAAATCTCTCGGTATGGTGTATATGGTGAGACGAGTAATTTAGGGTGCTTCTGTGGCCACCAACCACAGTAAACGAAATATGGGTGCAAGATCGGTAAAAGTGTTGTACGGTGCCACACGACAACTCTAACCGAAATTAGATGGGGGTGTTGGGCTCCAAACCCCTCAAAATAATGTATTTGATGAGATGAACAAATTGGGAGCCTTCTATGGTCACCAAACCACAGTAAACGACATATGAGTGTAATATTGGCAAAAGTGACGCACGGTGCCACACAGCAACTCTAAATGAAATTAGATGGGGCCGTTGGGCTCCTAACCTCTGGAAATGGTATATATGATGAGACAAACAAATTAGGAGCATTCCGTGATCACCAAACCATAATAAACGGAATATGATTGCAAAATCGGCAAAAGTGATGCACAATGCCATACGACAACTCTAACTGAAATTTGACGCGGGCGTTGGGCTCCAAACCCCTCGAAATATTATATTTGGTGAGACGAGCAAATTAGTAGCCTTCTGTGGTCACTAAACTATAGTAAACAGAATATGAGTGCAAATACGACACAAGTAATGCATGGTGCCACACGTCAACTCTAAACGAAATTAAACAGGGTCGTTGGGCCCAAAACCTCTCAGAATGGTGTATATGATGAGATGAGCAAATTAGAAGCCTTTTGTGGCCACTAAACCACAGTTAAACGAATATTAGTGCAAAATCGGTAAAAGTGTTGTGCAGTGCCACACGGCAACTGTAAATGAAATTTGACAGGATCCGAACCAGAACTCTAGTTTGAAGGGTCTCGTCGGGCATTTCAGCGGACTTCCTAAACTTAACTTGTGTCGGATTGATGGAATCTGATAAGCGAACCTCTGAATTACTTAGCCCGTTTACTTATTTTAACTTCAAGATTTTATTTTTTTATTTTTTAAATAGTTGGGTTGGTGTAAATTTTTTGCAATTCCATTTAAAACGATTTTACAGAAATTTCGACAACATAACAATTGCATTTATAAAGTTTCCAAAAATTTAACCTGTAAAGAAAAACAATTTGAACTATATCAAATCACCTCCCAACTTCTTTTGGCCACAAACATACATTTTCTTAATCCAATTCACATCACACATTATTCACAAACACATAAGTTTCATAACATGCATGTTACACACGCTTTGGAAATTTCGCATAATACATATATCAAATATAAATAGATACATCAAGTGATAAATGTGTATCATGTGCAAGTGTTCAGTTATATATACACATCAAAATCATACTACAATTTCTCAATCATAAAGTCATTTAGATTTATTATTTACAATGTCAAAATATGTTCAATATTTATGCAATTCATCTGCTTGCCGCCCACCTATATATGTAATGATGATCTCTTTGTCCCACAGTTACCTACACGGCACCCAATGGTATGAATAAGCTACACAACAAGTAAATACGTTAGTACAACAGAACAACACAATATAATCATATAATTATATAATAATTCATAAACTTATGTAACCTTAAAATTTTCGATTTTTAAAGTTTTTCTTTCTAAAACTCCATGTATACCCCTAAAATACTCAAACCATCACGGGCGATTTCATCTGACGCTAGTGTGAAGTTATTAAGATATCTTGACCATTACGATGCAGAATTTACTGCGTCGCAACGTAGTGTGAAACAATCTCGTATCTGAGTAACTACAATGTAGAATTTTCTGCATTGCAATTATAGTGCTATAACTCTGGGCGACTACGAGCGGAATGTGCTGCATCACAACGTAGTGCCAAACTGTGAATCTAAACGACTACGTGCGGAATTGTTTGCGTCGCAACGTAGCGCTAGATACTCTAGAAAACTGAGCAATTACGGATGAAATTTTCTGCATCGTCACGTAATGCTAAATACTTTGTAGACTGAGCAACTACGGACAGAATTTTCTGCATCGTCACGTAGCGTTAAATCTCATATAATATGAGGATATATACATGGGTTTCGAAACTATTTTCGCTAAGTGCAAAAGCACAAAACTTTTTACTTTTCAAACTTCTAAAATTTTCTCGATCCAAATATTTTAAAAGCGATTTTGTGTTGATTCCATTACTTTGTGAATTCTATAAGGAACTCATATGCTCAAAACTTGAAATTTGGGATTTGAAAATAATTTTTTTTTTCATTTAACAACAATATACAAGGCTTAACATAAAAATCGAAATAGACGCAAATGGTGAGACACTTACCTCAATCCGTGTAAGCTCAAATCAAGCGTCTCAACGAGCCTCTCGTGCCTCACTCGCTCGCTCGTTGCTTACATATCAATTTCTTATCATTTCTTGCTCAATTACATAACTCAAACTTAAAATAACATTTCTAATACAATTTTCTCTATTTATAACTCTTTACACTATAACCTTCCCAACTCAATTTTAACTCAACCGAGACTGTCTAATTCTGGTTTCTTTGCACGAGCCTTATTTATTATCACCTAGGGACACTCCGGAATGCTTAAAATGGTAGCTGGAAGCCCGGAACGTAAAATCATCGTTTTTGGACCCCCTAAACCCGAGGCTATGCTAGGGCCCATCCTAGCGATTATCTTCACTCCGATTTCGCTCTAATCATCTCCCTAACTCGCACTTAGGTCACCCATAAAACGATTTCAAAAAATTCTAAGTATCGAGGGGTGAAACCTATGAAAAACGTCTATTTTTCAACACTTTTTGATGCACATTTGTGGCATCCTACATGCAACAACTTCAATTCTTTCGTATCTAAGGTTCCTTTACTTAATTATAATCAAATACATTCATTTCATGTATCGAGGAATGCATTTGTATTCACAATTTACTTTATGACTATCTAAATGCACTATTTTAGCCATAACTTCCTCAAATTTTATCGGAATCATTCCCTTCCAGTTTCTATGGTTTGCTATTACCCCTAGGCATGTTTGGAGGTCTAGAACAACCCCGAATAAGCTCGAAGAGTGCAGGTCATCACAACCCCTTCATCTAGCTCGGGATTCTTAACTTAACTCTATACTACTCCTTTGACAATTCTATCACTTCTATGTGTTTTTTCTAACTTTTATTATGTGTGAATCTAAACTTATTTGGATTAAAACACAAGGATATTACACATTCCACATATGCCGTGACACCCACACATTCTCTTCAATGTGTAGTTCTTTTCAATTTTACATGTTAATCTCTCTCAATCATTTCATCAAACAACTTATCTACAACTTATTTGACATTTCACTTCCTTAAATCACACTTTAAAGTTTGTCATCCATACACTATAACATGCCATCTAAGCTTCCATATCACACACTTAGGGTTCTACACTTGTTTTAAGTGTAAAACACCCATCACAACACACCACAAACATCACAACTATCATCATACCCATACAATTCCAACTATCATCAAAGTTGAGAAAGAAGATGATATCTTACCTTAGTTCTTGCTTAGGGTTGTTGGTTTAGCTTGAAAACACCGTAGGGTTGTGATTTGAGTCTTGAAAAATGGATTGGAAAAGCTCTCTTCTCTCCTCTTGTTGCCGCACACACTCTCAACTCTCTCACTCTCACGGCAATTGCCTCTTGTTTCTTCAAATTTTTTCGAAGTGTCACTTATATAAATAAGTGACTTTTAACATAATGACCATCATATCCTCTTTGACTTACTTTATCTATTATTTAAAATTTTTGTTTCAATCAAGGGTTAAATAACTAATGCCCATGGATTGTTACACATAAAATTCTTATTTTGGACATGACCATATTGCCACTTATTAATTATCTCTTATTTTTAAAAAGATAATTTTACCCTTCTTCGACTTTTCCTCACCTAAACAAATATTGTATATTTCTACAATTGTCATTAACCCTTCTATGTCCCTGATTAAATTAATATTGGCGAGATTTATCATTTTAATTTCAAAGTCTAGCGTCTAACACTAGGAAGTTTACAATCGAGACTAAGGGCTTACAAAACTAGACGGCGGTGTTGGGCTCCTAATCCCTCGAAATGGTGTATTTGATGAGACGAGCAAATTAGAAACCTTCCGTGGTCACCAAACCACAGTAAACAATATATGAGTCTAAAATCGGCAAAAGTGATGCACGATGTCACACGACAACTCTAAACAAAATTAGACGGGGTGGTTGGGCCCCAAACCTCTCAAAATAGTGTATATGATGAGACGAGCAAATTAAGAGCATTCGGTGGTTACCCAACCACAGTAAATGAAATATGAATGCAAAACCAAAAAAAGTAATACATGGTGCCACATGGCAACTCTAACCGAAATTAGACAGGGATGTTAGGTCCAAATGATGAGAACCCCGTATATATATGATACGACACTCACAAACAATTTGAATCAACAACCCCAAAAAAGTCTAACTCAGGAATGGATAAAAGAAAATAAAAAGAAAGTACCTTGACCCAATGATTAGCGAACCACGAACCAAGATAACAAAGACGCCACTCCTAAGAACAAGAGAAGAATGAAGGAGATAAGTCAAGTTGATAATTCAAGAATCAATCCTTGATAAATTCTCAAAGTTCTTCAAGAATAAAGAGAGAAAACTGAAATTTCATTCATAAAATTGGCTAATCTTGTTTATGAGGCTTACATGGCCTTTTATAGGCAAAATAAATGAAACCCTAACTTCTAAACATCATGTGGACACCCTAGCCCCTTACTACACCCCACTTGGGTTTGAAAAAGCTAAGTTTGGGCCTAAAATAATTAAATTTGACAACTTAAAACAAAAACCTATGACCCATCACGAAATTAAGCAAATAAAAGCCCAATGTAATCAAAGTTTGATACTTAACAAACTAATTAAATAAACTAATTTAATTAGACCATCCCATGAGATGAATTAAGCCCAAATTAATACAAATAACTGAAACTAGCCCAATTTGCCTTCAAATAGCCACCCAAGCCTTCAATTTTTATGATCTTGGACTTGAATCATGTTTTGAAGCCTTGGAGTCCCTTCCATGTCGTCCAACCCTTGTTGCATAAGACTCTTGGCCCAAATCTCTTGAATCAGCCCATTTAATGTCTCCTTCATTCTTTTAGCTCTAGCCCTTGTCATAGGTCCTCCGTTGATGCTCAAAGGATCATTAGACTTGCTTCCTTGGTTTCCATCATTCCCCTCTCCTCAAAAGGATTTGTCCTCAAATCTGCACCTGTATCGAAATCAAAAGGAGAAAGATCAGAAACATTAAAGGTAGCATTAACATTATACTCACCTGGCAAGTCTATCTTGTATGTGTTATCATTGATGCGTTCAAGCACTTGGAATGGACCATCTCCACGTGGCTGCAACTTAGATTTCCGTTGCTCAGGAAACCTCTCCTTGCGCATATGCACCCAAACCCAATCTCCTGGTTCGAACACAACTTTCTTCCACCCATTGTTAACTTGCGTAGCATATTGCTCAGTCCTCCTCTCAATATGTTGCCTAACTTTTGCATGTAATTGCCTAATAAATTCAGCTTTCTTCGTCCCATCCAAGTTCGCTCTTTCCTCAATTGGCAAAGGTATCAAATCCATTGGAGTAAGTGGATTGAAGTCATACACAACTTCAAACGGCGAACAACCAATAGTCGAATGTATGCTCCTGTTGTAAGCAATCTTCCCAATTCTTCAAGTTTTTTTGGATGATGGAACGCAGCAAAGTACCCAAAGTCCTGTTAACCACCTCTGTTTGTCCATCGGTTTGCGGATGGTAAGTAGTAGAAAACAACAGTTTTGTTCCTAACTTTCCCCACAAAGTCCTCCAAAAATGACTCAAGAACTTTGCATCTTGGTCCGAAACAATACTCTTCGGCACTCCATGAAGTCGAATAATCTCCTTGAAGAATAAATCAGCAACATGTGTGGCATCGTCAGTCTTGTGACATGGTATGAAGTGAGCCATCTTCGAAAACCTGTCAACCACAACAAATACCGAATCTCGACCCTTTTTGGACCTAGATAAACCCAATACAAAATCCAAAGAAATATCAATTCAAGGTTCACTAGGTATAGACAAACCATGCGGTAAAGCCCTAGACTTCGACCGTCTACATGTTATGCACTTGTCACAAACTCTCTCAACATCTTTCTTCATGTGCGGCCAAAAGAAATACTCATCTAGCACATCTAAAGTTTTCCTAACACCAAAATGTCCCATTAGTCCACCCCCATGTGTTTCCCTGACTAACAACTCTCTGATAGACCCTTGAGGAATATAAAGTCTATTTTCCCTAAATAAAAATCCCTCATACCTATAGAATTTTCCAAAAGCAGTGTTCTCACATGCGACATACACAGAAGCAAAATCAGGATCATTCACATACAATTCCTTAATATGCTCAAAACCCAATAATCTTGCATTCAAAGTAGAAATCAAAGTATACCTACGAGATAAGACATCAGCTACAACATTTTCCTTTCCTTGTTTATACTTGATCACATAAGGAAACGTTTCTATGAACTCTACCCATTTAGCATGTCTCTTACTTTGTCATTTCAAAAACTTCAAGGACTCATGATCAGTATGGATTATAAATTCCTTAGGCCATAAATAATGTTGCCAAGTTTCTAAGGCCCTAACTAAAGCACACAACTCCTTATCATAAGTAGGATAATTTAATAATGCTCCACTTAGTTTCTCACTAAAATAAGCTATAGGACGCCTATCTTGCATAAGAACAGCCCCTATACCTATCCCCGATGCATCACACTCTATCTCAAATACCTTAGAGAAATTAGGCAATGCAAGCAATGATGCAGAACACAAGGTATCCTTAATCAAATCAAATGCATGTTGTTGCTCACTACCCCATTTGAAACCCACACTCTTTTTAACAACCTCAGTTAGCGGTGCAACAATGGTCCTAAAATCTTTAACAAATCTTCTATAAAAACTAGCTAGCCCATGAAAACTACGCACTTCACTAACATTCTTAGGTATAGGCCACTCCTTAATAGCCTTAACCTTTTCTTCATCTACTTCTATCCCTCTTGATGAAACAACATAGGCCAGAAACAAAATCTTTTTAGTGCAAAATGAACACTTTTTCAAATTAGCATACAACTTTTCTTTCCTTAATACATCAAACACACAATGCAAATGCCTAACATGTTCATCTATACTCTTGTTGTACACTAATATGTCATCAAAGTAGACCACAACAAATTTTCCAATGAAAGAGCGCAAAACATGATTCATTAACCTCATAAAAATACTAGGAGCATTAGTTAAACCAAAAGGCATTACTAACCACTCGTATAAACCATGTTTAGTTTTAAAGGCAGTTTTCCACTCATCTCATTCTTTCATTCTAATTTGATGGTATCCACTTTTCAAATCAATTTTAGAAAACACACAAGATCCATGCAACTCATCCAACATGTCATCTAATCTAGGTATAAGATGTCGATACTTAACTGTAATTTTGTTGACAGCTCTGCAATCGATGCACATACGCCAAGTCCTATCCTTCTTAGGTATAAGTAGAACTGGTGCGGCACATGGACTCATGCTCTCTCTCACATGTCCCTTCTTTAACAACTTCTTAATATGCCTTTGAAGCTCTTTTGTCTCCTCGGGATTGCTCCTATAAGCTGGACGGTTTGGAATTGAAGCTCTGAGTATAAAGTCAATTTGATGCTCTATTCCCCTCTTCGGTGGCAATCCATCCGGTATCTCCTCAGGGAATACATCATTGAATTCTTGCAAAAGAGTTGTAACAACACTAGACAAGGAAACACTAATGTCAGAGTTAGAAAAATAAGTGTCTTTGTACAAAAATACAAACATTTGCTGCTTGGTTAGAAAAGCAGCTCTCACATCGCTCCCTTTTGCATAAACACTCATTTTCTTTTTCTCACTTTTTGTTCTCTCATTCTCTCCTTTGCACTCGACCTTTCCACTTTTCTTTTGCTCACACTCTAGTGTTTGGTCACTCTTTCTCTTAACCTCACTAGTGTTTGAACTCTCAATCTCTCCTTTTCTCTCACTCTCTTTCCTTTGCTCACTCGCTCTTATTCTCACTTGATCTTCATACACTTGTTGAGGTGTTAAAGGCACAAAAGTGATCGTTCGTCCATCCTTGATAAAAGAATATATATTCTTAAACCCATCATGTGTCACTTTCCTATCATATTGCCATGGACGTCCCAAAAGCAAGTGACCTGTGTGCATAGGTACAACATCACATAACACCTTATCCTTGTACCTACCAATATCAAAGGATACTAGCACCTGTTTCGTCACCTTAACTTCTCCACAATCATTCAACCACTGTAATTTGTATGGTTTAGGATGCATAAAAGTAGGTAAGCTCAATTTCTCTACTAACTCAGTGCTAGCAACATTAGTGCAACTGCCCCTATCAATGATCATACTACAAACCCTATCCTTGATATGACATCTAGTATGAAAAATATTCTCACGTTGCACCTCATCACCTTCCTTCAGCACTCAAAGCTAGCCACTAACAATCTCCCATCTACAGGATACGCAACCTCGACATCACTAGCGTCTTCCAACGGTGGCATCTCATCATCATCACTCTCACCTTCGATTTCTACGTCTTCATCTTCCCTCAAGATCATAACTCGCTTATTAGGACATTGAGAAGAGATATATCCCCTACTAAAGCATTTAAAGCATTTAATGTCCCTATTTCTCTTCTGACTTTCCTCAGACTTGCCCTTATCGTGACTACCACCACCCTCCTTAGGTTTAGTACCCTCGGCCTTTGGCTTGAAAGGTGTCTTGTCATCCTTTTTACCCCAAGTCGACTTCCACGAGGATGTAGAACCTGAATTACTATCATACTGTGACATGGTACCCTTTCGCTTGAGTTGCCTCTCCACCTTCATGGCCATATGAACCATTTCCTCCACTTCGACATAATGTTACAACTCCACAATGTTAGCAATGTCCCTGTTTAACCCTTGCAAGAATCGAGTCATAGTAGCCTCCCTATCTTCATACACATTGGCTCTAACCATGGTTATTTCCATCTTCTTGTAATAATCCTCTACACTTTTAGAACCCTATGTAAAGCCTGTCAATCGTTGGTATAGCTCCCTATAGTACGAATTAGGAACAAATCGCCTCTTTATAACTGCTTTCATGTCATCCCAAGTGTTTATAGGACGCTCTCGATTTCTCCTTCTATTCAACACTAACTGATCCCACCAAACTACAACATAATCCATAAACTCGGCTACGGCTAGCTTCACTTTCTTCTCCTCGGCAAAGTTATGGCACTCAAAAACCAACTCCACCCGTTTCTCCCACTTAAGGTACACATCGAGATCCATCTTCCCTTGGAAAGAGGGTATTTTCATCTTTATACTACTAAGATCCCTATCCTGTCTATCATTCCATCTTCCTCTCTCATTCCCAATCCCATAGTTCTTATTATCCTTATTACCAATACCTTTACCTCCACGTCCACCTTTACCACCTCTAAAGTGGTCCCTATGGGCATTGAAGACATTATCTTCGAATTCTAATTCATCTCTGAATTCTAATTCATCTCCATGGAATACCCCAAAGTCATCCTCATACTCATCATCACCACCACGTAATTCTGGAGTCCTCCTTTGTTGCCCTCTTTGCAAATTAGCTATGGCCTCATCTTGTCTCTCCAATCAATCTCTAATGTCTCCAAACACCACATTCATTCTCTCAAACTATTGCTGCATTGCTTTGAGCACATTTGCCTCACCAATCTTTTCTCCTCCTTCAATATCTCTTTCATTACTCGAAGACATGATTGAAACCTGCAAAGAATGTTAGAAAAAAATAATCTTACAACACTCCCTCACGTGTTTCACTCGTCACTCTTGTTTTTTTACTCAACACTCGTGATATAACTCAACACTCTCTGTCCACACTCAAAAGTTTTGTATCTAAGTTTTTTATGAAACTAATCAACCTACCAAGGTTCACCCTAAAAGTAATCAACTTAACTAATCTCAACAAGAAAAGAATATATGTTTATGAAAGGAAATACTGGAATAAGAAAAACTATGAAAGGAACAAAAAGGAAGTAATTATGATCAAAGGAAGAAACAAAAGAAAAGAAGAGGATTTCAAGGTAATAAATTAAGTTTGCCTACTTGTTTTAAGCTGATCAGAATTGGTAAGGAAATAAATTCATATCTTTATTTAGGCAAGAACAAAATAAGAAGAAAATTAAATTGATTCCTAAAATGAAGGAAATGAAATTGACTTTTTTTTTTGTTTTTTTAATTTCAGACAAGATATAAAAGGAAAGATATATTTAATTTATTTCTCTAATTTATGCTAGATTACAAAAGGAGAGAAATGAGATTGATTCCTTTTAAATGCTTTTCTTATATGCAAGATGTCCAACTAGAAAGGAAATAAAGTTTCAATTTCCTCCAATTAAGATTTTTTTTTCTTTCTTTTTTTTTTCTTTTTTTTTTCTCTTTCTTTTTGTTTTTTTTCTTCTATTTTTTTTTCCTCTTTTTTTTCTTCTGTTTTTTTTTTTTTTTTTGCCTTTTGTGATAACGTGAACAGTAATTTGCAAATCAAGATGCGTGAACAGTAACTTACAAATCAAGATGAAAAACAAAAACACACAAAATAATGATGTAAACAGTAACCAAAAAAAGATGAATAGATCTGACCTTTTTTTTTATGAAATAAATCCTAAATTAATTAACCTAAAACTCTGATACCAAATGATGAGAACCTCGTATATACATGATACGACACCCACAAACAATTTGAATCAACAACCCCAAGAAAGTTTAATTCAAGAATGGATAAAAGAAAATAAAAAGAAAGTACCTTGACCCAATGATTAGCAAACCATGAACCAAGATAACAAAGACGCCACTCTCAAGAACAAGAGAAGAATGAGAGAGATAAGTCAAGTTGATAATTCAAGAATCAATCCTTGATAAATTCTCAAAGTTCTTCAAGAACAAAAAGAGAAAACTGAAATTTCATTCATAAAATTGGCTAATCTCATTTATGAGGTTTACATGGCCTTTTATAGGCAAAATAAATGAAACCCTAGTTTCTAAACATCACTTGGATGTCCTAACCCCTTAGTACACCTGATGAGAATCCCGTATATAAGGATACGATACCCACAAGCAAATTGAAACACAACCCCAAGAAAGATTAAAACAGGTTTATAAAATAAAGAATTTTGACCCATTGATTATATGTCAATCAAGAACCAAAGTTATATAGAACTTTGACCTAATGATTAGAACTCAATCAAGAACCAAAATTATAAAAGAAGGATATTGACGCCACTCCTAGGACATAGATGAGAAGGTGGGAGATAAGTCATGATTTGATCGCCACAAGCAAAGCTTGATAAGATCACATGTTCAACAATGAACAAAAGAGAATTCACTCTCTCAATAAAATATAAAGCTGCATCTTCATTCCATTCCAACTTATGTTTGCTTAGGGTTACAAATCTTTTTATAGGCAAGGAAATAAAACATAACATAAAACCCTAGCCCCTTAACAATTGGGCTCACTAAACACACTCATGAGTTTAAAATAATTAAACATGGGCTTAAGTTAATTAAATGTGTCAGCTTAGCCCATTACATAAATTAAGACTCAACATAAAATTAAATATTCTAACTTAATTTAAAAACCCATTACAATTAAAATAAATTTCAGCCCATATTATTTAAAGCCCAGTTGACTCCAATTGCCTTCAATTAGCTCCCAAAGCCTTCAAGATTAAGCCCAATCGTCTTCAATTACCTCATTGTCCAATTGTCTTGTCATCCTCCATGCTTGTTAACTTGGTTTCCATCAACACCCCACTTGGGCTTGAAAAAGCTAAGTTTGGGCTTAAAATAATTAAATTTGATAGCTTAAAACATAAATCCATAACCCATCACGAAATTAAGCAAATAAAAGCCCAATGTAATCAAAGTTTGATACTTAACAAACTAATTAAAAAAACTAACTTAATTAGACCAACCCATGAGATAAATTAAGCCCAAATTAATACAAATAAATGAAACCAGCCCAATTTGCCTTCAATAGTCACCCAAACCATCAATTTTTATGATCTTGGATTTGAATCATATTTTGAAGCCTTAGAGTCCCTTCCATGTCGTCCAACTCTTGTTGCATAAGACTCTTGGCCGAAATCTCTTGAATCAGCCCATTTAATGCCTCCTTAATTCTTTTAGCTCTAACCCTTGTCGTAGGTTCTCCGTTTGATGCGAACCCCGTCAATTTATATAACAATTGATGTCTAAGACCGTTCTAATCTCTGGTTTGAATGGAAACCGTGACCTAACACCTATAATGAGATGTGAACCTTGGTATAAGGATGACGCCACAATCAAGGATAGAATACTCGATTGATAAGTCAAAGAGGAACGCCACAGAGAAAATCTGATAAGTTCCACTTAGTTCTCAAAGAACTAAAGAGAAATTAAGCTCTCAATTTTCATTCAATTTCAATCTCCCCCATATTACATCTTTTTATTCTTTATAAACTAAAACCTTAAAAGAAAAGAGAGGCTACACGCCTTTTCCAAGAAGGAAACAAAATATTCGGCCGTTAAATGTCTTACAAAATAGGAAACTAATTAAAACTAAAACAAGTAACTAATTGTCTTGATCCCTATTTGGAAGGCTGAAATTAAAGCAAATCAGCTTTTTAATTTGGAAAACAAATCAATTTATTATTCACTGAAAATCTAAAAAGGAAACAACTGAAATTGAATCTTCTCCACACACCCTAGCTTGTGCCACACGCCCAAGCTCAACTCTTATTCAGCCCAATCAATTGCCTTGATGATGTTAATTAGGCCTTGGTCTTCATATGGGCTCATCTTGGACTTTATTAATTCGGAATCAGCCCAAGTGTCTTGAATCAGGCTATTTAGTGCTTCCTTGAATCTCTTAGCCCTTGCCCTTGTTATTGGCCCAACCAGAACATGTAATGGATCACTTGGTGCAGCTCCCTTGTTCGTATCACCGTTGATGCTCAAAGGATCATTAGACTTGTTTCCTTGGTTTCCATCACCAAACCCCTTGAAATCGTGTATTTGATGAGACGAGCAAATTAGAAGTCTTCCGTAGTCACAAAACCATAGTAAACGGTATATGAATGCAAAATCGGTACAAGTGATATATGGTGCCACATGGCAACTCTAAACGAAATTAGACGGGGCCGTTGGGCCCAAAATCTCTCGAACTGGTGTATATGATGAGATAAGCAAATTATAAGTATTCTATGGTTACCAAACCACACTAAACGAAATATGAGTGTAAAATCGACAAAAATGATGCACGGTGCCACACGACAACTCCAACCGAAATTAGACATGGGTGTTGGGCTCCAAATCCATCAAAATTGTGTTTTTGGTGAGACGAGCAAATCTACAGCCTTTCGTGATTGCTAAACCATGGTAAACGGAATATGAGTACAAAATCGGTAAAAGTGATGCATGGTGCCACACGGTAACTCTAAACGAAATTAGATGGGGTCGTTGGGCCCCAAACCTCTCGAAATGGTGTATATGATGAGACGAGCAAATTAGGAGGCTTCTATGGCCACCAACCACAGTAAACAGAATATAAGTGTAAAATCGACAAAAGTGATGCACGGTGCCACATGAGAACTCTAGTCGAAATTTGACGAGGGTGTTGGGCTCCAAACCCCTCAAAATGGTGTATTTGATGAGATAAGCAAATTAGGAGCCTTCAGTGGTCACCAAACCACAATAAACGGAATATGAATGCAAAATCGACAAAAGTAATGCACGGTGCCGCATGGCAATTCTAACCGAAATTAAACGTGGGTGTTGGGCTCCAAACCGCTCGAAATGGTGAATTTGGTGAGATGAGCAAATTAGCAACCTTCCGTGACAGGACCCAACCCAGACTCTCTGATCTCTTATCTGGAGGGTCCCGCCGGACACTCCAACGAACTTATCTCAATCCGACTTGTCGGAATGGAGAGATCCCGGAGCGAACCCCTTTATTCTTTCTCAATTTTCTTAACTTACTTAAATTGTATTCTTTCCTTGTGAAAATAAGTTGGGTGGTTAAAATTTTTCACAATTTCATTTTAAAACGATTTTAATAAAATTTCGACAGCATAACGACTGCATTTGGAAGGTTTCCAAAATTTTTACCTGCAATAAAACACACTTTGACTATGTATTCATTTCCTCTCAACTTCGCTTATCCACAAACATACATTGTCATCACACATTTCTCAATCAATATGCATGACCTTATACTAGAAAGTGTATATATACATCATACGTGAAAATTCACAAAAATTTACAAACACATTTACATATGTACGATTCTAAAATGTAATATGCCATAAGTATAATATAATACAAGTGTGTTTCCATGATTAATATGTTCAATCCATATACAAGATTTACACAAGCATGTTTCGTGACTCACCCACCTATATATATATATATGAAATGAAAATATTGTCGTCCCACCGTCCTACGACAAGACCCAATGGTATATATATAAGCTACACAACAAGTAAACACGTTAGTACCACACAACAATGTAGTATAATTATGTAATTGTGCACTAACTTATAAATTTACTTAACCTTAAAAATTTCGAATTTCAAACATTTTCTTTCTAAAAACCCCATGTACAACCTTAACTTACTTTAACCATCACGGGCGACTTTAACTAATGCCAACGTGAAGTTACTGAGGTATCTCGACCACTACGACGCAGAATTTACTGTAAACCCTTATCCTTGATATTTTATCTTCTAGTGTTCTAGTGTCAGAAGTTAGAATATGGAAAGATGTAAATTAAGTTCCGAATAATACTAACAACCTTATGAGCGATATTAACGTGTTGGACACCTATAATACGATAAGTCAATGAAGGGTAAAATAGTTCGTCCACAATTAAGTGATAAATTATAAAAGATAATATAAAAGAGTGCACAAATGAGAATTTTAAGATTTGCTATTTAGGATAAGTAACTAATCACTAATTAGATTAAGCTAAAAATATTGATGATAGACAAAACAAGTCAAGAGACAAGCTTTCCATTCTATGAAATATTAATGAGATATATAAACAACACTTAAAAACACAATTGAGAATGAAGAGTGCAAAGCTGCTAGGAAATTGACAAAAGAAAATATTGCAGCCGTGAGATGTTAGAAAAGGAGAGGAAGTGGCATGAAATAGAAGGAATAGAGGACATGGAAGACATTTTTGAATTGTTAATGATATAAATACAACACTTAGAGTAAATTTTAATGAAAGAAAAACAAGAGCAGCCGTGAATACAAGAGTAGAACAGATCTGGTGTGAAAAAAAAAAAGGGAAAACAAAACAGCAGAGGTGAAGTTGAACGGCAAGAAGAAAAAGGTGAAGAAGCAACCACCCAAGCAACCACCCAAGCTTCAAACCACTTCTTTAGGACCTTTTCCAAGTTAATCTCACCCTTCTAAACAAGAAACAAGGTGAGATATCACCTCTTCTCTTCATCTTGATTTATAGTTGGTGTGGTATGTGTTAGATGAAAATTGTGTTGGTGTTGGTATGTTATGTTTGGTGTTTTACCCTCAAAATTTGTATAGAACCCTAGGTGGGTGTTATGTAAGCTTAGATGATAAGTTGTGGTGTGTGAATGGTATATTAGGGTTGTATAAAAAGGGCTGCCATAGACTTGATAAAAGTGGAAACAAAATTGATTTTCACACACTCTAAATATTTGACAAAAGTTGTGAGTGAGTTGTGAGTGTTCAAATGAAAAAGTAGTGTTTGTGGGTGTGTTATGGACATAAAGAATAGTAGATAAACTCTGAATTTAGATGGTTTTGAACTCAAATTTAAGCATGAAAAAGGTTAGAAAAACATCTAGAAATGATAAAGTTGTTAAAGAGGTAGTTTTGAGCAATTTGGGAATCCTGAGCTCAAACCATGGGATAGAGACAACCTGTGCAAGTCTGACATATATAGGGTTGTTTTAGATCTCAAATCATGCCTAGGAGTCATAGAAAACCATAGGTTTTGGAATGGATCGATTCCAATAAAAATTGCACAAGTTATGCCCAAAATAGTAGCGTTAGAAAGTCGATAAGTGAAATAACTATGTAAATATAATTTTTATTACATAGAATGAATTTAGTTGATCATAATTAGGTAAAAGAACTTTAGATACAAAAAAAAAACCATCGTCGCTCGTCCGATGCGAAAAAGTACATCAAAAAGTGACCAAAACTGGACGTTTTTATTAGATTTGACATAGCAAACGATAAAATTTTTCGACGAAATTTGATGTGTGACCAGAATGTGAGATAAGAGGACCGTAGGAAAAAGAACAAAAGAAAATGGAGCCCCGAGCAGACTGCTGCGTTACATTCTATTATAAGGTGTCAAATGAGGCTTAAAATTTCAATTTTTCGTTTCGGGCCTCTAAAAATTATACGAACTGTGTCAGGGTGTCTCTAGGGGTGTACAACTTAAACTTTTATGACGAAATCGAAATTAGAGAGTCTCGATTGAGTTAAAATCGAGTTAAAAAAGTTAGAGCGTATAGAGTTTTTAAAAGAGTTAAAGGTGTAAAAACAATGTGACTAAGCACATTGTTAACTAACCAAATGTTGAAATTTCTTCTTATTGATATGAATGTTATGTAGGTGATGAGCAGGCGAGTGAGGTACGAGGGGCTCGTTGAGGCGCTAGAGCACATTTGGGATCGAGGTAAGTGTTCTTCGATTACGTTAGTTTAATTTCAATTTACATTGTAATTTGTTAAGTGTTTAATAAAATCTTCAATTAGTTTTCTAAAAATAAATTGGATTTTAAGTGAAAGTCATTGCCTTGAATCAAGAAATGAGATTCGAAGGCAAAAGTTATTTTCAAAAGATTGATGCAAAGCTTGAGTTAAAAATCATGTGTATACCGTAGTATTAAAGAACTTGGCACTACGTGGCGACGTAGAAAATTTCGCTCATAGTTGCCTAGATTTATAGCCACTTGCAATAGGCTACAATGTAGAAAATTTCGTACCTAGTTGCAAGTGATAGTGAGTAGTTACACCACAATATGCGATGTAGAAAATTCCGCATGTGGATGCATATAATATAGTTCACTAGCACTACAATTGCGACGTAGAGAATTCTACATTGTAGTTGCCCAGAGTTGAGTTATCTCACCCTACATCACGATGTAGTAAATTTCGCACGTAGTGGTCGAGAGACTATAGTAGCATCATGTTGACGTTAATGGAAAAATCGTCACGTAATGACTAGAGTACACTAGGGTATACACATGGTCTTTTTATGAAAAGTGTTTCTAAAAGTTGAAAAAGAAATTTCAACATCTATATAAGTAAAGCATTAGATTGAAATCTTATCACTACAACAAAATAGAGCAATAATACCGGAGTATCCATACCGGCACTAAAGGCCCAGTATGGATAATCAGTGAAAATAATAAAAAATTTATTTTGACAGTATCCATACCAGGCGAAACGCCGCCCGATATGAAAACAAATATATCCATACCGGGCGCCACGTCGCCCGGTATGGATATGAGTATCATTTTTAACAATTTAAAAATACCCATTATCCATACCGGGCGTCCGACCCGACCGGTATGGATAATCCGTAATCCATCCCGGGCGGGTCGGGCGCCCGATATGAAATTTATAATAAATATTACCGTTGTAATGCATACTGGGAACCCGACCCACTCGGTATGCATTACGAAGTATTCATACCGGACTGGTCAGGCGCCCGGTATGGATTACAACGGTAATATATATTATAAATTCCATACCGGGTGCCCGACCCACCCGGTATGGAATGCGGATTATCCATACGGGGCTGTGTCAGGCGCTCGGTATGAATTACAACGGGAAAAAAATTATAAATTCCATACCGGGCGCCCGACCCGCCCGGTATGGATTACGGATTATCCATACCGGGCGGGTCGGGTGCCCGATATAGATAATCCGAATTTTTTAAAAATTTTAAAATCGCGGATTTATCCATGCTAGACGCCCGACCCGTCCGGTATGGATAAATTGGGTATTTAAGTTTTTACTCGTGAGCCCATTTCCCCCACTTTTCTTTCTCTTTCTATCTCTTTCTCACTCATTCTCTCTCTACAAACCCTAGCCGCCGCTGCCATCACCGTTCCCAACCCACCGGTCGCCGTCCGGCGTCGCCGCCGTCACTCCCCGTCGCCGACCCGCCGGTGACGCATGCATTGTCCTTGTCTTCTCCTTCTCACATGGTGGTTCTTCTTTCTTCTTGGTGTCCTCTTCTTCTTCTAAGGTTTGTAGACTTCTCATTTTCTTCTTCTTCAGCTTCTTGGTCTTCATATGAAGGCTTTCATGGAGGGGAATGGGACGGCCGGCTGCCGTCAACCACCGGAGCGGTAGTCCGGCCGTCACAATTTTTTTTTTCAATTTTTAACTTTTTTTTTTTTTTTGCAGCTTATTTGCCCATCTTGTGCCATTTTGGGAACATTATCTTCGCCGATTGGATCCTCCTACGCTATTTTAAGTAATTTATCAAAGAGGTATGCACTTTGTGTGGTGGATTGTGTTCGAAATATTGAATTTAGAATTTCTAGGTACAAATATTTGGGATTTTGCATTTTGGATGATGATATGATGTATATGTGATGTTTGTGGAAAAATTTATGAGTTGGAATTATTGTTTAATTGCATTTTGGAGTATGAATTTTAGTGTGGTTGATTATGTTCGAAATGTTGAGTTTGGAATGTTGAGTTTAAAATGTTGATATTGAGTTTGGACTTTAATGAGGTGGATTGTGAATGAAATGTTGAGTTGGATTTGAACAACATGTAGTTCTTGTCTTGAATTTCATAATATACTTTTGTATTATTATTCATTAATTGTTTTCATAAGCTTTATTTCACAATATAATATTGGCATTTAAGCTATATATATATTGTTATTGAACATAAACTAATTATAACATAATTTTATTATATTTATAATAGATGTCAAAAAATTGTTTGATGAAATACCTCAAAGAAAACTTTGTTAAATGAAATACAACAAAAACCACTTATGAAACAAAGTTCAAATTAAAAATGATTTTTGGTATGTTAGAACCATGTGTTGCTTAATTTATAGTATTACATTTTTTTTTTAAAATAAAAAACAAACTTGACCACTTTTCCTTTTTAAAGATTTGATTTTTATTCAATAAGAAAACAATAGTACAAGTTACAACAAAAGTATAGTAGTATTTAAAATTCAACTTAACAATTTTCATTCATTCATATTATTAGAAGTGAAAATTAAATTTTTTATTGTGATATTAATTTTGTATTTTTATAAATTATTAGTGTTTATAATAAGAAAATGTTTAGTTTGTTAACCATAGCATATAGTTTTGTCCTTTTTTTTTTTTAACCATAACATATAGTTTTGTCCATCTTTTTTTTTTTTTTAACCATAGCATATTGTTTTGTCCTTTTAAGTAATTGTATTGTATTTATGGTTATTTTAACAATAACAAATTTTATTAAAACATGAGTGTGCCAATAACTTTTTTGGGTGGCAATAGTACCACCTTTATTAGAATCATCATAATCGAAATAAAATTAGTGCAACCAATATTTTACTTTCAAATGTATGTAATTTTAAGCCAAACTTTCTTTTTAAAGTGTTGTTTGATTTGTTAAAGATATTAATATATATATATATATATTGGTTATAACATAATTTTATTTTTTTATTATAACAATAGTTATTGAACATAAACAGATTATGTAATGTCTATAAAAAAATAAATAAATAGTGTTGAATGTGAACTAGTAGTGGAAGTGGGATTCTTAGATCTACAATAGTTGAGTTTGGAATTATTACGAGTATATATTTTTTTTACATTTTGAATTTTGGATGATGATATGACATATATGATGTTTGTGGGAAATTTTATGAGTTGGAATTATTGTTTAATTACATTTTTTGTTATTGAATAGAGTCCATATTGATTTTTAGCCATTCGTAAAAACATATAATCGTTTTGTGGTGTTATTAATGATTATGATGGTATAATTACATATTGTTTTATTGAATATGAAACTTGAACAGCGGAAGTATAGTATATACTTATTTGTTTTAGAAATTTCATATTTACTAGATTTCAAATAGAATTTGAGGCTAAAGATAATGGATAAGAATGGATAGATACATGTTATTAATTATTCATTGGTGTATAATGATTCATTATTTGGAACTTTTATAAATTAATTTAGTTTAACATTATGTTGTTATGTGTTTTGTTTTTTAGCGTTACATACGGAAATGATGGAAAAGGAGTGGTTAAAATTTTCAAGGTTAATATCCTAAACTCATTAAATTGAGGCCTAAGATTTAAACTTATAGTATTTTTAATAATTTTTTCTTTCGTTTTTCAACTTTTTAGAGTGTCAAAAGAATATAGGGAAGGAGCTAAGAAATTTGTTAAGGCTGCGAACAAACATTCAATAAATCCTGGTTTCATCCCTTGTCCTTGTATGAAATGTCTCAATGGGAGGTATCATGACACTAAGATAGTGTATGAACATTGGTCATTAATGGGATGGATCCTCAGTATACAACTTGGTTCATGCATGGGGAACCCCTGAAAACTTCCACACATGTTGAAAACACTTCAAATACATTTAGAATGTATAATGATGCAAATCTTGAAACTCATTGTAATGTTGAATCGGATGTTGAAGTAAGAGAGGAAGATATAACTGCTACTTTGGATGTAAACCCCTAATCTCTATCTATAACCTCTTAGTGTTAAAAGATGGATTAGAGAAGTAAAATAAATCTCTACATTAGATTAATTGAATTTCATGGCATTAGAGATTTATCAACTTAAGATCGACGACGAAATTCGTCAATTATAAAAATTAAGTAACATTACAATAGAATCAAGTTAGTGTTAAGCTAAATTGATTCATCGATTTCGTGAAAGCCATTCTAGAGTTTCACAACAACCAAATTAGCAAGAAAAAATATCAATGAAGAGTAAAATAATTCATCCATAGATAAGAGACAAGTTAAAGAAAATAAAATTTTGAGTGCACGATTAAGAAATTTTTTTTTTCATTAGTTGTTCGTAAGTAATGGACAACTATTAAGCGATTTAAATAAGAGATTGATGATAATCAAAATAAATCAAGGGACAAGCTTGATATTCCATAGAACATTAATAAGATATATAAACAAGACACTTAGAAGCCAAGTGGACAAGTGAAGAATGCAAAGCTATCATAAAAATCAAAAACAAAAGTAAATCCCATATAGAATGGATGATGAGAGAAAACGATGGTCAAACGAATTAAAAATGAGACTTAAGTGCCATTTTTATGAAGGTTAATTATATATAGTGAACATTTAGCAAGATTTCAACAAGAAAAGATGAAAATAGGTGAGAAATAAAGAAGAAAACAGCAGCTGCCAGAAAATAAACAAAACTGGGCAGCAGTGAAGATAACAGAGAAATTGAGAGGAAATGGTGTAAATTAAAAAGAATTAGGGCATGATGTATTATAAGAAATGCTATTAGTATATAAGTAACCCTTGCTGAAAATTTTTCCAGCAAACACCACTCCTTCAGTCGTGAAAAAGAGAGCAGAACAGAAGCAAAACAAAAGCTGACCGTGAAAACCACAAGCAGAGGTGCTGGACAGCAGCAAGGAAAAGTGGAAGGAGAAGAGCCCATCCAGCCCTTCTGAACCTCTAACCTCTCTCTCTAAACCCTCTTCTAAGTCCTCTCAATCCTCTAAGCCAAGTACCAAGTAAGATATCATATGATCTTCTCCTTATTGTGTTTAAAAGTGCAGTAGAGCTGCTGGAAATTTTCTGGGCAGAAATTTTTTAGTTGTGTTGGTGTTCTACACTTCAATTAAGTGTGGAACCCCAACTAGATGATGATGAACTTTAAATAACATGTTGTTGGGTGTAAGTGGTAGCTTAGGGTTTTATTTATGGCTGCCACATATTTGATTTAAGTGAGAACAAAATCAACTCTCACACACACACCAACTAGTTGATTAAAGTTTTAAGTGAATTGTTAGTGTTCAAATGAACAAGTAATGTTTATGTGTGTGTTGTGACTATATTAGACAGTAAATAAGCTATGAAATTAGAGGTTATGAACCCAAGTTTGAGCATAAAAATGACTAGAAAAGCATAGGAAAGCATATAGGAATGATAGAAGCTCAATAGAATTGGTTTTAACAATTTTGTCAATCCCGAGCTGAATTTTTAGCTAGAGGAGACTTGACCATATTTGGCTTATTTGGGGGTGTTCTACACCTCAAATGATGCCTAGGAACCATAGAAAATCATAGGTTTTGGAACGGATCGAATCCGATAAAAATTGTGCAAGTTATGCATAAAATAGTGTCGTTAGAGCTCTGAGAAGTGAAACGGTTAGCTTAATGCAATTTTTATGGCACGAAATGAGTTTAGTTAGTCATTATAAGTTAAATGAAGCTTATTTATGGAATAAAATCTAGCATCGCTAATTCAAAACCAAGAGTTTACAAAACGTGCATTAAATTGCACCCGAAAGTGTCCAAAACGGATGTTTTCATTAGATTTGACATAGCAAACGATAATATTTCTCAATGAAATTTGTCGTGTGACTAGAATATGATATAAGTGAGCCATAAAAAAAAGAACGAAGGAAAACGGAGCCCCGAGCAGCAGGTTATCGCCTGTTCTGTCAAGGGCTGTCTATTTTAAATAAAATTGTGATTTTTCGTTTTAAGCCTCCGACAAGTAAACGGACCATGTGGGGATATCCCTAGGGATCCAAAACTAAAAATTTTACGCAAAAAATCGGGATTAGAGAGTTTCGGTTGAGTAGAAACAAGTTAGGAGGATATATAGAGAAAAATGGTCTTAGTTGAGATTCTTGACCTTATAGTTGAGAATTGAAATTTTTGTCACTAGTAATGATGAGGAATGTTGTGTAGGTGACGAGCGCGGGAGTGACGTCCACGAGCCTCGTAGAGACGCTTGACGCGAAGTGACGCGGCTTCGAGGTAAGTGGTTCGCCACTTAAGATCTCTTCCAATTTCATGTAAATGGTTGATGTTTGGTAATGAATATGGTAGTTAAGTAATCTAAAAAGAAAATAATTGAAATGAGAGTTTTTAGAAGTTTCAAAACAAGTTAGTTTTGTGCTTTTGGCACTAAATAAATATAGTTTTAAAACCCATGTATATTTCTTAAGATATAATGAGATTTAGCGCTACGTGATGACGCAGTAAATTCCGTCCGTTGTCGCTCAGAATAGAGAAAAGTTAACACTACGCGACGATGCAGAAAATTCTGTCCGTAGTTGCTTAGTTTCATAGAAAGTATAAGCTCTACGTTGCGATGCAGACAATTCCGCACGTAGTTGGCTATTTATATAGTTTGGAACTACGTGGCAATGCTGTAAATTCCGCTCGTAGTTGCCAGAGTTTTAGCACTACAATTGCAATGCAGAAAATCCCGCATTGTAGTTGCTCAGTGATAAGCTTTAGCGCCCTACATGCGATGCAGTAAATTCCGTAACGTAGTGATTGAGATAACTTAGTAAGCTTCACGTTGGCGTTAGTTATAATCGCCCGTGATGGTCAAAATGTTTAAAGGATATACATGAGAGTTTTGAAAGAAATCATAAAACAAATGGTAAATTGTCATGTTAGTGTATGTGATATTATATCTTCGTTACACTCACTTGTTTGTTTATTTTGTAGCTATTTATAGTTCATTGTGTGCCACCGCGGACGACAGGACATCATCATTTTGTTGTGTATATATAGGTGGGCGATTTATGACATGTGATGATGTAAAACTTTATGTATGAGATGGATATGTAATTGAGAAACACATATTCAGATTTTGAAATTGTATATTTGTAAATATTCATGCATTTTATATATATGATGCATCTAGTTATATTTTACATAAGTTTGTATTTATAAATTGAGAATTGAGTGTTGATGTTGCATGTTTGTGGAAAAATGATGATGATTATTGCATGTTTGGGAATAAAGAAGGTGGGAGGAATTGAGATTTTAGTCGAAGTGTAAATTTCTTGACAAGTAAATTTTGGTTTATCAAAAATGCAGTCGTTATGCTGCCGAAAATTTTATAAAAACATTTGAAATAGAATCGAGAAAAATTTTATCACTCCCAACTAGTTTAAAAGAAAACTGAATTTTTGAGTTTAAACGAGTAAACCGGTTGAAGAAAGTTAGGGTTCGCTTCTCGGATTTCTTCGACCCAACAAGTCGGTTTCGATAAGTCCGTTGAAGTGCCCGGCAGGATCCTCCAGACAAGAGCATAGATAAGGTCTGGGAAGGGTCCTGTCATTGGAAGATGTTGAAACTCCTTTATATGAAGGTTGTTCAAAGTATACAAAATTATCAGCTATTGTAGCTTTATATAAACATAAAGCTACTTATGGTCTATCCGATAAGGGGTTTGATGAGCTTCTTAATATCGTTCGAGATATGTTGCCATCAGTTAATGTTCTATCAGAATCATTGTACTCAACAAAAAAATTATTGAAAGTGTTTGATTTAGGGTATGAGAAAATTCATGCATGTATAAATGATTGTTGTCTGTTTAGAAAGGAATTGGAGCATCATGAAGAATGTCCAAAATGTGATGCTTGTGGATGGAAAGTAAACGAAGTTAAAAAAATTCATAAAGGAGTACCGGCTAAAGTACTTCGATACTTTCCAATCATACAACGGTTTAAGAGAATGTTTACATCAATAGAAATGGCTAATGACTTGAGATGACATTCTACCCATAGAAGCCAAGATGGAAAGATACGGCATCCCATTGATTCTAAAGCTTGGAAGACTATAGATACAAAATGACAATTTTTTACTTTAGAGCCACGCAATTTGAGGTTGGGTTTAGCTGCGGATGGATTTAATCCTTTTAGCAACCTAAGCACCTCTTACAGTTGTTGGCCAGTCGTGTTAGTTACCTATAATCTACCTCCCTAGAAGTGTATGTTGAAAGACAATTTGATGCTAACATTATTGATTCCAGGAAAAAAACAACCCGGGAATGATATTGATGTATACTTGTAGCCACTTATTGAAGATTTGAAGGAGTTATGACACTCAGGAGTACAAGTGTATGATTCATCTATTAAGTCCTCTTTCAACTTAAAAGCTATCTTAATGTGGACCATCAATGATTTCCCTGTGTATGGAAACTTAGCAGGATGTTGTGTAAAAGGTGAATATGCTTGTCCTACATGTGGGTTGAATGTACATTCTCAAAGATTGAAATATAGTAATAAAAATGTATATATGGGTCATCGACGATTTCTTCCAAAAAATCATGCTTTTCGAAAAAAGAAATCGTGGTTTAATGGGAAAGAAGAAATGGATGATCCTCCAGAGATTCTTGATGGTAAACAAGTTCAATTTGCATGTGCAGAAATTGAAAACGATTGGGGAAAGAAAGGAAAAGAGAAAAGGAAGAGAAAAGGACATCCTATATGAAAAAAAAGATCGATATTTTTTGATCTTTCGTATTGGGAGGTAAGAGTTTTAAATCAATAAATAATGTTACTTTTTGTAATATATTTAACATTACTTTAAATTGATCATTGTTGATTTTTACAGGATTTGTGCTTGCGTCATAATTTGGATGTAATGCACATTGAAAAAAATATTGGTGAGAGTCTCCTTGGTACATTATTGGACATCCATGGAAAGACTAAGAATGGTGTTAATTCTCGTAGAGATCTGGAAGACATTGGGATTAGACAAGACCTTCATATGAAAGAGGATGGAGATAAATTGTATTTACCTGCAGCACCACACACTCTATCAAAGGTAGAAAAACAACAATTTTGTAAGAGATTGTTCAATTTAAAATTGCCTGATGGTTATGCTGCTAACATATCTAATTGCATTTCATTGAATGAGTGCAAGATAGTTGGGCTTAAGTCCCATGACTATCATGTATTGATGCAACATTTGTTATCGGTGGCAATGCGAGATCTCTTGCCTAAAGGACCAAGAATTGCCATTTTTCGATTGTGCTAATTTTTTAATGCAATTTGCCAAAGAGTGTTAGATAGAAATAAGTTAGATTTATTGGAAGATGAAGTTGCAGTTACGATGTGTATGCTTGAACGTTATTTCCCTCCTTCTTTCTTTGATATAATGGTCCATCTCATAATTCATCTAACAAGAGAAGCTCGCTTATGTGGACCGGTTTAATATCGTTGGATGTACCCTTTTGAAAGGTTATTCTTATACTATTCTACACATTTCAATTAATTAATGATATCCACACATGCATTTACTTATACATATTTATTATATAGATTTATGAAGGTGTTAAAAGGATATGTGAGAAATCGTGCACGACTAGAGGGTTGCATAGCTGAATGCTATTTAGCTGATGAATATATGCAATTTTGTAGTAGGTATGTACCACAAACAGCAGATATTGGTGAGAAACACAATAGAAATGAAGATATTGTGTTTCAAAATATAGTGGAAGGACATCCCACATCTGCACCGACAATAAAAACGATTTCTGCGGACATGCTACGAATTGCACACATGTATATACTGTTGAATAGTGCATTAGTAATGTCATACATTAAGTAAGTGGTTTAAATTGAAGTTGAATATAGTTTCCGTATTAGTTAAAATGATTAACGTTATACTTATTTGGTTATATTGATATTATTAGCATGCACCTGGAAAAGCTTCAACAATTAGATCCCAATCTGTTAAGTAGACCGACTTTGTTGCAAATGACACATACTAGAGAATTTCCAACATGGTTCAGAAATAAGGTGAATTAACTAACTTATACTATAATAAGTTGATGTATTTACAACAGTTTTTTGTCGTTGGAAATCTAAATCGTAATCTCCCAAAGAAGGTTCTCGATGAATCAAATACCACAGATATGACCCCAACTTTAAAGCTTCTAGCACTTGGACCAAGTACACAAGTCACATGTTATTCTAGCTATATTGTTAATGGGAAACGATACTGCATAAAAAGTAGTGAGAAAACTACATAAGATAGTGGTGTTTCTCTGGAAGCAGAAACTGTTTGTAATGAAAAAGATGGTACTCAAGTTGTGAAGAAGATAGTTTACTATGAAGTTTTAAGGGAAATACTTTTGTTGGATTTCTTAGCATTTCGTGTTCCATTGTTTAAATGTGATTGGATGGGTAGTGTGAATGATGTTAGAGAAGAAGATGGATTTACATTAGTTAATTTTACTTCACGCGGAAATAAATGGGATAGAGATCCCTTTATTTTAGCCTCACAAGCAACATAAGTGTTTTATTCTAGGGAAAATGATAACTCTAATTGGTATGTTGTCCTAAAAGCACCTCTGAGAGGTTTTCATGATCTAGAGAAGTTTGATGAGCATGCGTACATGAAAATTATACCGTTAGATGTGTCTAAATTTGACGCTAATATCGATGCTAGTGACGAGTATGCTCGGATAGATTGTGAGGAATTGGTTGTAAATATGTAATGTTGATAACTATAATTATATTTTCATATTTTATTTCCAATTTGTGTGTTTGTATATTTTGTTTGTGTTTACATTTGCGTGGATATGCAACGTATTTTAGTGTGATTGGATATGTTGTGAAATTATTTTGCTATTTACATTGCAGGTGAACTAAATTTTGGGTAAGGATTTTAAACAGGGGAAACTCTGTCAAATTTCTGTAAAATAGATTGACTTGATATCAATTATTTTATATAGGTGATAATGTTATCCATGAGGTTGATACTAATATATGTTATTTCCATAATATTTTTAGATATCTACTGAAGGAACATCGACTGGTCAGTCCTCAGGTAACTCCAGTGGAGATAAAAAAGAAAAGGAAGAGGTCCTAATTGATTGGATTATGAGAAAATGGCCAAGGTGAAAGTCATGGGGATACAAATTAATGAAATTGGACAACCAGTTGGAGAAAATTCGGTGATCTATAGTTCGGGTTGTGGAGCCATTGGGCTCAGATGATACCAATAACTTATAGTAGCTGGGATAAGGTACCACAATCTTTAAAAGAGACAGTGTGGAAGAATATAAAGGTATATACTGGTTTAATTTATTTATAATATACATGTTACATATTTATTTTTGCAACATATTTAATTACTTTTAAACAATTTATAATTGCAGTTACGACTTGGTGCTGATGAGTCAATGAAAGTTCATACATTAAAATCAATGAACGAGTGTTGGAGACACTACAAAGGTAGAATAACAAAACAAATCAGAAACGTTCCCCCCGGTCCTGATGCACACAGAAGATATGAAATGCTGAAACCAGCAAACATTAGTGATCAAGATTGGATAGCATTTGTCAATCAGCGATTATCTCCAAAATTTGCGGTAATCTTACAATTCATATTCTTAACCTGGCATGAACACTAACGTTTATTGGATTTTGATAAAATTTTACAATATTTCAGAATACTAGTAAGCATTATAATGAGTTGTCAAAGAGGAATCGTACTCCGCATACATCAAGTCGTAAAGGAATGACACAACTACGGGAAGATTTGGTAAGTCTTTACTATATTGTGATGATTATATTAAATGTGTATGGTTTTTCTTTTTCGAACTTGTATATACTTTTGTGGATATCAATATCAATGTTAGAGAGCACAAAAAGTGGCTGCGAATGAAGATCCCGACGTAGATAGAGTTGACATTTGGATAGCTAGTCACAAGCACAAAGATGAAAGCGCAGTCAATGAGAAAACTGCTGATAAAATTGTATGTTACGTTGGTCATCCGCAAATATTGTGTTTATTCTATTATATTATGTGTATAGTTTTTTAAAAATGTAATACCATGTGACATCATTTATAGGCACAAATGGAGTCACTACATCAAGAAACTCAGCATTCACTTGGAAATGATGCTGTCTCACAAGTTATGGGTAGAGAGCATCGAGGTAGAGTTCGAGGAATAGGTCATGGTGTAACACCATCTATTATACAAGCATCTGTGGTTGGTAAACAAAGCTTAACACAATATCAACAACATGTCGATGGTGAGATGGCAACCATGAAGCAAACAATTGCTAATTTGACAAATTTACTCATGACTTTGCCCAACATAGATCAAGCTCAAGTATTGGCATGTATGCCTCCCACCCAGCCGGTAAACAACTAAACTTCAATATAATTTCCTTATATCTATTTTTTGACACTTTTTAATTTCGTTTTTTTTCATTTTTATGTTTTCTCAAAAGTGGATATAATCATGTTTTCATGCTTCTTTGCTCTGTTTGTGTTTGTAAAAATAACTATTGTTTGCGTAAAATGTTAGTAACAAATGTTGTTGTGGTTAAAGTGATTGTCAAAGATTTGACAATTATAAACAAATTACAGGGGAATTAAGTTTGTGGTAAGTTTGAAAAATAGGGGAAACTCTATCAAAATTTATATAAAATTTATCAAGTTTATATGTATTGTTTTATATATTGCCTTTGTTGTCAAATAGGGATACTTATAAATTCTTTTTCCTCGATATCCATGTTTCCTAACAATAAATGATTTATTGTTTTTGTAGACACAGTATTCAAGTGGCTCAAATCCTATGGGATCTAGTAAAAGTGTTCAATTTGCTGAACCTTCAGCTAAGGTACGTACAATAAGTGTTGGATTTATATTATTTATTGATTCAATTGAATTTCATATATATATATATATTTATATAAGTATTTAAATATTTAGATAGAACTAAATATTGAACATATTATGCATACAGTCCAAATCTTGGGGTTCCTCAAGCCAAGCTGGTGGATCGAACAATAATCAATGCAAATTATTGGATTGGATGGGGAAAGGAATCGTGGTGGCTGAAGCAGAAATAGACTCAAATGACCCTTATGCTAAAGTTCATCATCTCGAGCTTGGTCCAGATTATTGGCGCGTTTCTGTCAAGAAAGTAATGGTTGGTATTTCGCTGCCTCGACCTACCAACGAAATACTAACCGTAGAAGATGCATTAAATTCATTCATAGCTTGGCCAGTAAAATATATAGTATCTTAGTAATGTACTGAGGTATTAATTAGTTTAATATTTCATAATTAACGTTTAATTATGGATCATGTAATGTAATTTAAATATTGTTATTTTATTTAATTAATATATATTTACAACATTTATATGTGTTAATAATTTTAGTGGAATATTATAAAAAATCATCAATTTTTTTTTTATTTTTATGATTTTCCATACCGGGCACGTGCCTGGTATGGAAAAATATTTTTAATACCGGGCTGAGCCCGGATTCAAATATATATCCAAGCCGGGTCGGTACCCGACATGGATACGGATTTTCCATACCGGGCACGTGCTCGATATGGAAAAATATTTTTAATACCGGGTCGAGCCCGGATTCAAATATATATCCAAGCCGGGTCGGTACCTGACATGGATATGGATTATCCATACCGGATGCAGCCCGGTATGGATATCCAAATACCCATACCGGGCGATATGCGGTATGGATATAGTGGGTCGACCCGACCCATATATTTCGGTATCCATACCGGGCGATGCCGGGTATGGATACGGATTATCCATACCGGATTTTGGACCGGTATGGATATTCAAGTATCCATACCGTCGGCAAGCATGCCAGACGTGCTGCCCGGTATGGATATCCAACCATACCGGGCATTGGGCCTGTTTGTTGTAGTGTATTACGTACTATTATTATGTGACGATCTAACCTCTCATTTGTATTGTGTAGCTTGTTTTTCCCATCAGGTGTTACTATAGGGGACTCTGTCGCCGAGGAATCGATATTTTGTTTATAGGTGGATGATTCATAAAATGTGTTGATGTAATCATGTTTATGGATTGAATATGTAAATTTTGGAAAAGTACTTGTAATTTAAATTGTATGATTGTAAATAATATTGTAAATACTTATGCATTTTCACATATGAAGTATACATGCATATGTTAGCATGAGTTCTTGCATATTGTTGTGGAAAAAATGATTTTAATGCATGTTTGTGGATAAATAAGTTGGGAGGAAATGGAATTATAGTCGAAGTGTATTTTAATTGCAGGTAAAATTTTGGGTTTGTAAAAAATGTAACCGTTATGCCGTCGAAATTTTTCTAAATTTTTTTTTTTCGGAATTGTGAAAAAATTTTATCACTACCAATTGTTTTAAAGAAAACCGAATTCTTAAGTTTAAACGAGTAAACAGACTAAGAAAGTTAGGGGTTCGCTTCTCGGGTTTCTTCAATTCGACAAGTCGGGTTCAGGAAGTCCGTTGAAGTGCCCGGTGGGATCCTCCAGACAAGAGCCTAGATAAGGTCTAGTTCGGATCCTATCATTTATTGCATCGCAACGTAGAGTGAGAAATCTCATATCTGAGCAACCACAATGCAGAATTTTCTGCATCACAATCGTAGTGCTATAACTCTGGGCGACTACGAGCGAAATATACTGCATCGCCATGTAGTGCCAAACTGCAAACTAACCGACTACGTGCGGAATTGTCTGCGTCACAACGTAGCGCTATTCATTCTAGGAAAACTGAGCAACTACGGATGAAATTTTATGTGTCGTCGCGTAGTGCTAATTACTCTATAGACTGAGTGACTACGGACGAAATTTTCTGCGTCGTCACATAGCGCTAAATCTCATATAGTCTTAAGGTATATACATGGTTTTTGAAACTAAATTCACCAAGTGCAAAAGCACAAAACTACTTATTTTGGCGACTTTAAAAACTCTCTTGATTCAATTAGTTTAGAAACTACTTTATGGATTCCATAAGAAACCCACCTACTCAAAACTTGAACTTCAAAATTTGAAGTCATTTTTATTTTTATTTAGCACAATATACAAAACTAAAATTAGAAATCAAACAAATGTAAGTGGTGAAACACTTACCTCAATCCGTGAGAGTCCGAATCAAGTGCTTCCACGAGTCTCACGTGCCTCGCTAGCTCACTCTTCACATACACATCACTTTTTTATTTAAAATATGCTACAATAGGCTTCATAAACTACACACATTGCTTTTAAATTTTAAAAATTCATTACAATGTGATGGGATCCAAGGAAGAAAGTAATATTTGGACCTAAATGATGGGATCCAAGAAAACAAACAAGATTTGAACTTAAACTACAATGACCACTTTTGTGTTATTCAAAATATCTAGTAAGTTTTGAAGATTTAGAAGATCTTGAGAATTTAATGCATATCTAGCAAATCTTGGAGATTCAAAAGATCGTGAGAATTTAATGCATATCTTGCAAATCTTAGAGATTCAGAAGATCTTGTAAATTTAATGTCATCCAATCTTTATTTAGTAGGTTATTTTGTTAGGATTATTTACTTTCCATGTTAGTTTTATTTTTCTAGATTTTAGACCTTTATGTTTGGGAATTAATTATGTTTCAAAACTAGTTTATTTTCTTTACTTATAAAAGGCTTGTAACAATAAGAAAAAAAGTTGAATAAGATGCATGAAAGTGCAGCCAACTATGGTTAATTTAAGAGAGTGAATTCTCTTTTGTTCATTGTTGAACATGTGATCTTATCAAGCTTTACTTGTGGCAATCGAAACCATGACTTATCTCCCATCTTCTCATCTATGTCTTGAGAGTGGCGTCAATATCTTTCTTTTTTATAATTTTGGTTCTTGATTGAGTTCTAATCATTGGGTCAAAGTTCTTTATAGCTTTGGTTTTTGATTGACATATAATCAATGGGTCAAAATTCTTTATTTTATAAACCTGTTTTAATCTTTCTTGGGGTTGTGTTTCAATTTGACTGATGAGAACCTCGTATATAACGATACGACAATTTCTTATAAAAAAAAAAAAAAGGGATGAGTTTGAGCATGGAAAGAAAGTGTTGAATGATAAACACGTGAATGAGTGGAGTGAAACACATGAGGAAATGTGTGAGGATCTTTTTCTAACATTCCTTTCAGGTTTGAAAACAAGACCTTGGACAACAATAAAGATAAGTCACGATTTGAGGACAAATCGTCTTGAGGAAAGAGGGAATGATGAGATCCAAGGAAGAAAGTAAGATTTGGGCCTAAATGATGGGATCCAAGAAAGCAAACAAGATTTGAGCTTAAACTACAATGGCCACTTTTGTGTTATTCAAAATATCTAGCAAGCTTTGAAGATTCAGAAGATCTTGAGAATTTAATACATATCTAGCAAATCTTGAAGATTCAAAAGATCGTGAGAATTTAATGCATATATTGCAAATCTTAGAGATTCAGAAGATCTTGTAAATTTAATGTCATCCAATCTTTATTTAGTAGGTTATTTTGTTAGGATTATTTACTTTCCATGTTAGTTTTATTTTCCTAGATTTTAGACCTTTATGTTTGGGAATTAATTATATTCCAAAACTAGTTTATTTTCTTTACTTATAAAAGGCTTGTAACAATAAGAAAAAAAGTTGAATAAGATGAATGAAAGTGCAGCCAACTATGGTTAATTTAAGAGAGTGAATTCTCTTTTGTTCATTATTGAACATGTGATCTTATCAAGCTTTGCTTGTGGCGATCGAAACCATGACTTATCTCCCACCTTCTCATCTATGTCTTGGGAATGACGTCAATATCTTTCTTTTTTATAATTTTGGTTCTTGATTGAGTTCTAATCATTGGGTCAAAGTTCTTTATAGCTTTGGTTTTTTATTGACATATAATCAATGCGTCAAAATTCTTTATTTTATAAACCTGTTTTAATCTTTCTTGGGGTTGTGTTTCAATTTGACTATGGGTGTCGTATCGTTATATACGGGGTTCTCATCACAATGCACTTTTGACTACAACTTCCTCTACTAACTTCTAACTTAATCGAGGCTTCCTAATTCCAATTTCTTTGCAAAAGTTTCAGTTATATATCCCTAGGGACACCCCCACGCAATCCATATAATTTTAGAGGTCCAAAACGAAAAGTTAAAATTTTGGACCCCCTAAAACAGAACAGTGAACAGAGCCCACTCTACGGGCTGTTTCACCTCCATTTTCGCTCGGACCATCTTCTTATCTCTCACTTAGGTCCCCCGTAAAATGGTTTCGAAAATCTCTAAGTATTAAGGGGCAAAACCTAGGAAAAACGTCTATTTTTCTATACTTTTTAGTGCACCTTTTCGTATCGGACAAGCGACGATGTTATTTCTTTCGTATCTAAGGTTCTTTTACCTAAATATGATCAAATATATTCATTCCATGCATAAAGAAATGCATTTACATTGATATTTTGCCTTACGACCCTCGAACCGCACTATTTTGACCATAACTTGCGTAATTTTTATCGGAATCATTCCCTTTCAAAACCTATGGTTTCTTATAATTCCTAGGCATGATTTGAGGTCTAAAACAACCCCAAATAAGTCAGACTTGTATAGGTCATCACTGTCCCTTTGTTTGAATCGGAAATCTCCTTTTTGCTCAAAACTACCTTTTTTACAATCCTATCACTTCTATATGCTTTCCTAACCTCAATTATGCTTAAATTTGAGTTCAAATCAATCAAAACTCAGAGGTATCTTACTGCCCTTCATGGCCATGACACACACACATACATATCAAAGAGGAAATCTTGTCAATGCTACATGTCAATTTCACTCAATCTTTTTATCAAATAACTTGTCTACAAACTCTTTTAACATTTTAGTGCTTTAAACCATACTTTAAAATTTGTTATCCATGAACCCTAGCCTAAGATTCACACACAAGAACAAGTCATTTAAACTTCTATATCACCTAATTAGAGTTCTACACTTGTTTGAAGTGTAGAACACCCATCACAATCTACTAAAATCACATAGTCATCAACATACCCATACAACTTAACTACATCAAAGTAAAGAGAGAGAGAGGATGATATCTCACTTTGTCTCTTGCTTAAAATGGTGGGATTAGCTTGAAACACACCCTAGAGATGTGATTTGAGGCTTGAAAATTGATTGGAAGGCTCTAACTTTTTCTCCCTAAATTGTCGTGACTTCACGTCTCTTTCTCTCCCTCTCTTTTTTCTTTTTCACGCCAATTTCTCCTCTCACACTCTAATCTCATGGCTGCTCTCTTTGTTTCATCCAATTTCTTTCTTCTAAGTGTTGTATATATATAAGTAACAATTTCTAAAATACCAAGCTTGTCCCTTTTGACTATTTGACTATCACTAACATTTTACTTTAATTAAATTAGTAATTGACCACTAATTCTAAATAATAAATCCTCTAGTTTTTATTTTTGGACTTAAACATATTACTACTTATAATTTATCTCTTATTTATAAAAGGACTATTTTACCCTTCCTTCACATTTTCTTGTTAAAAAGTTATTATATAGTTCTATAACGATCGTTCACTCTTCAATGTCCTTGGTTAGCTTATTGTTGAATAGCTTTATTATTCTAACTTCATATTCTAGCTTCTAACACTAGGACGTTAAAAATCGAGACTAAGGGCTTATATTCCGTGATTAGTAAACCGCAGTAAACGGAATATGAGTGCAAAATCGGCACAAATGATGTAGGGTGCCACATGGCAACTGTAAAGGAAATTATACAGGCCTGTTAGGCCCCAAACCTCTCGAAATGGTGTATATGATCAGACGAGCAAATTGGGAGCCTTTTGTGGCCATCAAACCACAGTTAAACGGAATATGAGTGTCAAATTGGTAAAAGTACTGCGCGGTGCCACACAGGAACTCCAAACGAAATTAGACAGGGGTGTTGGGCTCCCAACCCCCTGAAATGGTGTATTTGATGAGACGAGCAAATTAGCAGTCTTCCGTGGTCACCAAACCACAGTAAACATTATATAAATGCAGGGTGCCACACAGGAACTCTAAACAAAATTAGACGAGGTCGTTGGCCTCCAAACTGCTCGGAATGGTGTATTTAATAAGATGAGAAAATTAGAAGCCTTCTATGGCCACAAAACCATAGTAAACACAATAACAGTGAAAAATAAACAAAATTGTTTCACGGTACCACACGTCAACTCTAAACGAAATTAGACGGGACCGTTGAACACCAAACCTCTCGAAATGGTGTACATAATGAGACGAGCAAATTAGGAGTCTTCCCTGATCATCAAATCGCAGTAAACGGAATATGAGTGAAAAATCGGCAAAAGGGATGCACGGTGCCACATGGCAACTCTAAGCGAAATTAGATGGGGCCGTTGGGCCCCAAACCTTTCGAAATGGTGTATATGATGAGATGAGCAAATTATGAGCTTTCTGTGGCCACCAAACCATAACTAAACGGAATATGAATGCAAAATCGATAAAAGTATTGCACGGTGCCACACGGCAACTCTAAACGAAATTAGACGGGGTTGTTGGGCTTTAAATCTCTCGGAATGGTGTATATGATGAGACGAGCAAATTAGGAGTCTTCTGTGGCCACCAAACCATAGTTAAACGGAATATGAGTGCAAAATCGGCAAAAGTGTTATGCGGCGTCACATAGGAACTCTAAACGAAATTAGACAAGGTCGTTGACCTCTAAACCACTCGGAATGGTGTATTTGATGAGACGAGAAAATTAGCAGCCTTCTGTGGCCATAAAACCACGGTAAATGCAATATCAGTACGAAATAGGCAAAAGTGTTTCACGGTACCACACGACAACTCTAAACAAAATTAGATGGAGCTGTTGGGCCTAAATCTCTTGAAATGGTGTATATAATGAGATAAGCAAATTAAGAGTCTTCCTTGGTCACCAAACCGTAGTAAACGGAATATGAGTGCAAAAGGGATGCACGGTGCTACACGGTAACTCTAAACGAAATTAGAAGTGGCCGTTTGGCCCCAAACCTCTTGGAATGGTGTATATGATGAGACGAGGAAATTAGGAGCCTTCTTTGGCCACCATACCACAGCAAACGGAATATGAGTGCAAAATCGGCAAAAGTGATGCACGGTGCCATACGGTAACTCTAAACGAAATTGGATGGAGCCGTTGGGCCCCAAACTTCTCGAAATGGTGTATATGATGAGACGAACAAATTAGGAGCATTCCGTGGTCACCAAACCACAGTAAACGGAATAGAAATGCAAAATTGGTAAAGGTGATGCACTTTGCCACACGGCAACTCTAACCAAAATTAGACAACGGTGTTGGGTCCAAACCCCTCGAAATAGTTTATTTGAGGAGACGAGCAAATTAGGAGCCTTCCGAGGTTACCAAACCACAGTAAATGTTATATGAGTGTCAAATCGGCAAAAGTGATGCACTTTGCCACACGGCAACTCTAACCAAAATTAGACGGGGCCATTAGGCCCCAAAGCACTCGGAATGGTGTATATGATGAGACGAGCAAATTAGGAGGTTTCTGTGGCCACCAACCATAGTAAACAGAATATGAATGCAAAATCGGTAAAAGTGCGGCATGGTGTCACACGGCAACTCTAATCGAAATTAGACGGGGGAGTTGGGCTCCAAATCCCTTAAAATGGTGTATTTGATGAGACGAGCAAATTAGGAGCTTTCCGTGGTCATCAAACCACAGTAAATGGTATATGAGTGAAATATCGGTAAAAGTGATGCACGGTGCCACACGTTAACTCTAAACGAAATTAGATGAGACCGTTGGGTTCCTAATCTCTGGAAATGCTGTATATGATGAGACGAGCAAATTAAGGGCATTTTGTGGTTACCAAACTGCGGTAAATGGAATATAAATGCAAAATCGACAAAAGTGATGCACGGTGCCACATGACAACTCTAAAAGAGATTAGACGGGACCGTTGGCCCTAAACCTCTCGGAATGGTATATATGATGAAACAAGTAAATTAGGAGCCTCATGTGGTCATCAAACCACAATTAAACAGAATATGAGTGCAAAATCAACAAAAGCGCTGTGCGGTGCCACAAAAAAACTCTAAACAAAATTACATGGGGTCGTTAGCCTCTAAACAACTCGGAATGGTGTATTTGATGAGACGATGAAATTAGGAGTCTTCTGTCGCCACAAAACCACAGTAAACGAAATACCAGTGTAAAATAAGTAAAAGTGTTTGACGGTTCGACACTATAACTCTAAAAGAAATTAGACAGGGGTCGTTGGACTCTAAACCTCTTGAAATGGTGTATATAATGAGATGAGCAAATTAGGAGCCTTCTCTAGTCACCAAACCGTAGTAAACGGAATACGAATGCAAAATCGGCAAAAGGGATGCACAGTGCCACACGACAACTCTTAACAAAATTAGAAGTATCTGTTTGGCCCCGAACCTCTCGGAATGGTGTATATGCTGAGATGAGCAAATTAGGAACCTTCCTTGGCCACCAAACCATTGTAAACGGAATATGAATGCAAAATCGACAATAATGGGGCCCCAAACCTCTCGAAATGGTATATATGTTGAGACGAACAAATTAAGAGCGTTCCGTGGTCACTAAACCACAGTAAACAGAATTTGAATGCAAAATCGACAAAAGTGATACACGGTGTCACACGACAACTCTAACCAAAATTAGACGAGGGTGTCGGGTTCAAACCCCTCGAAATGGTGCATTTGAGGAGACGAGCAAATTAGGAGCTTTCCGTGGTAGCCAAACCACAGTAAACGGTATATGAGTGCTAAATCAGCAAAAGTGATGCACTGTGCCACATGGCAACTCAAACCGAAGTTAGAAGGGGCCGTTGGGCCCCAAACCTCTCAGAATGGTGTATATGATGAGATGAGCAAATTATGAGGCTTCTGTAGCGACCAACCACAGTAAACAGAATATGAATATGAAAGCAACAAAAGTGTTGCACGGTGCCACACGACAACTCTAATTAAAATTAGACGGGTGTGGTGGGCTCCAAACCCCTCCAAATGGTGTATTTGATAAGACGAGTAAATTAGGAGCCTTCTGTGGTCACCAAACCACAGTAAATGATATATGAGTGCAATATCGGTAAAAGTGATGCACGGTGTAATACTGCAACTCTAAATGAAATTATACAGGGTCGTTGGGCTCTTAACCTTTAGAAATAGTGTATATAATAAGATGAGCAAATTAGGAGCAATCCGCGATCACTAAACCACAGTAAAAAGAATATAATGTCAAAATCGGCAAAAGTGATGCACGGTGCCACACGGCAACGCTAACCAAAATAAAACGTGGGTGTTAGGCTCCAAACCCCTCGAGATGGTGTATTTGGTGAGACGAGTAAATTAAAAGCCTTACGTGGTCCCTAAACCATGGTAAATGAAATATGAGTGCAAAATCGGCACGAGTGCATGCATGGTGCCAGAAGACAACTCTAAACGAAATTAGATGGGGCCGTTGGGCCCCAAACCTGTAAACTCCTAGCTCCAACTTCTAAAGTCCCAACGTTAGAAATTAAGTTAGAGAGATAATATATAACTCTCTACGTTTAATTGATTTAATTTCATAGCCTTCGAAATTTATTCATTTAGAATACGACGAAATTCGTCGTATTAAAAAGTTTAGTAACGTGTCGATAAAAATTTAAGTTAGGGAATCCAAGATTTTAGTAAATGATAATCGAATTAAAATTCGATTTAAAAGAGAGAGTCAAGATTAATAAAACAAGCTTAGCGTTTTTAAAATAAATTCTAGCGAGACGAAATTTAAACCAAATGAGAAATGAAAGAGACACGGGAGAACAACGAGGGATGACCATGAAAGAGTACCAAGAAAAAAGGAGATAAGAATGAAATTAAAGAGAGTTGGGGCAAGATGCAAATAAGAAGACTTGGATTACTATAAATACAAAGCTAAATCTGAAATTTTTCAGCAACCAATCAGTCACAGCCGAGAGATAGAGAAATCGAGAGAATTCGCGAGAGAAAGAGTGGAGCTGCTGCCGTGAACCAGAAGAGAAGGCCAGAAGAGAAGAAGAGAAGCAACCAGCAAGCAAGAGGAGAGCAAGGTAGCTGCTGGTCGAGCAAGAGACAGCAGCTGCACCAAAACAGTTCAAACGTGGAAGCAGAAGCAGAACCAGACGCGCAGGACAGCTCAGGCAAGAGTAGCTCGCGAGGGAAGAAGCTCCTGGTCGTGAACTGCAGCAAGCTGGGTAGCAAAGGAAGAGGAGATGGAGGAGACACAAAGGAGAAGAGACACCAGCAGCTGCTGGTCGTGAGAAACAGAGCAAAGACGCGAACAGAAACGAAAAACAGAACAGAGGTCGAAAGTGACGAGCTGGACGAGCAGCAAAGGAAACTTGAGGAAATCAAACCCTTTCTAGCCCATTCAAGCCTCCAAATCCTTCTTTGAACCTTCTCCCAAGTCTCTTTCAACTCTCCAAATAAAGAACCAAGTAAGAAAATCAAGTTCTCAACCTTTTCTTGCTGAAAATTTCAGCAATGTTGCTGAAAAGTTGGATGCAGAATTTTTGTTGATTGTGTGGTCAGATTGCTTTTAAATCTTGATAGAATTTTATATGAATGTTATAGAATCATCAATGGGGAGTTTTGAGTGTAATTGATGCCATAACTTGATGTAAATGGGCTGTTATATCCTCCCTCAAAATAGAAACTGAAAATGGGGTTTTATGCATACCAAGTGATTGAGAAAAGTTTTGAGTGAATTTTGAGCACTCTAATGACCAAGTTAGATTTATGTATGTATTAGAGACTTGAAGGGCAGTAGTTAAACCTTGAAATTAGATAGTTTTGAAACCAATTTTAAGCCTTAAATAGATTAGAAAAGTTAGAGAAGAGTTAGAGTTGCAAAAAGGGGGAAATTTGACAATGTTGGTGAACCCGAGCTCAAATTTGAGCTAGAAGAGACCTGAACATATTTGGCTTATTTGGGGGTGTTCTACACCTCAAATGATGCCTAGGAACCATAGAAAATCATAGGTTTTGGAACGGATCGAATCCGATAAAAATTGTGTAAGTTATGCACAATATAGTGCCGTTAGAGCTTTGAGAAGTGAAACGGTTAGCTTAATGCAATTTTTATGGCATGAAATGAGTTTAGTTAGTCATTAGTAGTTAAATGAGGCTTAGTTGTGGAAGAAAAACTAGCGTCGCTAACCCGAAACCAAGAGTTTGCAAAATGTGCACTAAAACGCGCCCGAAAGTGTCCAAAACGGATGTTTTCCTTAGATTTGACTTAGCAAATGATAATATTTTTCAATGAAATTTGACGTGTGGTTAGAATATGAGATAAGTGAGCCATAGGAAAAATAATAAAGGAAAACGGAGCCCCAAGCAGCAGGTTATCGTCTGTTCTATCAAGGGCTGTCCATTTTAAATAAAAATTGTGATTTTTCGTTTTAAGCCTCCGACAAGTAAACGGACCATGTGGGGATATCCCTAGGGGTCCAAAACTAAAAATTTTCCACAAAAATCGGGATTTGAGAGTCTCGGTTGAATTAAAAACGAGTTAGGAGTTATATAGAGAGAATTGGGCATAGTTGAGAATTCCTAACATATAGTTGAGAAATGGAGGTTTTTGTTAATAGTAATGAAGAGAAAATATTGTGTAGGTGACAAGCACGTGAGCGGCGTCCAGGAGCCTCGTCGAGACGCTTGACGCGGAGCAACGCGGCCTTGAGGTAAGTGGTTCGTCACTTAAGAGCTTTCTCAAAGTGTTAATAAATTCTTGATTGTGTTATATGATTGTGGTAGCTAAGAAATGAATGAAATCGAAAATAATGTTAATATTATAGTTAAAGTTTGAGTGTATGGATTCCTATGGAACCCATATGTTACTAGAAGGTAATATCAAGATGCATGTAAAGAGAATGAAACTAGAAAAGTGTTAAGAGATTTTTAAACTAGAGCATTTTTGTGCTTTGACACTAGAAAAGTAATATGAAAACCCATGTGTATGCCTTAGAAGTCATAAGATTTAGCGTTATGTGACGATGCAGAGAATTCCGTCCGTAATCACTCAGTGTATAGAAAAGTATAGCGCTACGTTGCGATGCAGACAATTCCGCACGTAGTTGATTAGTTGATAGTTAGCGCTACGAAGCGACGCAGTGAATTCCGCTCATAATCGCCTAGAGAATTAGCGCTACATTGCGATGCAGAAAATCCCGCATTGTAGTTGTTCAGTGATGAGTTTAGCGCCCTACGTACGATGCAGTAAATTCCATAACGTAGCGGTTGAGATACATTAGTAAGCTTCACATTGGCGTTAGTTATAATCGTCCGTGATGGTTAGAACGAGTCAAGAATACACATGGAAGAATTTAAAGAAATCGAAAAACTTAAATTAATAATGAATTATTATATTAGTGTATGTGATATGATATATATCCTTGTTGCACTAACCCATTGTTTATTTTGTAGCTCATTTGTTTGTTGCGTGCCGCCGTCGGACAAGATCGCGGTCTTTTGTTTGTATTTACATTGATAGGTGGGTGATCGCGCAAAGCGCTTAGAAACATTTTGTATATATATTTAATCATGTATATTTTGAATTTGAATGATGTTGAATTAGTAAAATGTAAATATATTCATGCATACTACATATATATGATTCATATATGTATACTTTGCATTTATTTATTGTTGATGCTTATGGAAATGTGATGAGTATTGCATGATTGTGGATAAAGAAGTTGGGAGGTTTTCAGAAATAGTTAAAGTGTCATTTTATTCACAGGTGAAAATTTTGGTTTATCAAAAACGCAGCCGTTATACTGCCGAAATTTTTATAAAATGAAATTGAAATATAATTAAAGAAAAAGTTTATCCCTCCCAACCAGTAATAGATAAAACCAAATCACTAAGTTTTAATGAGTAAACCAGAACAGAAATTTAGGGTTCGCTTCCCAGATGTCTTCGATCCGACGAGTCGGTTTCGAGGAGTCCGTTGAAGTGCCCAGCAGGATCCTCCAAACGAGAACTTAGTTAAGGTCTGGGAAGGGTCCTGTCAAGTTGGTATCAGAGCCCGGTTCTCGTTCAGTTAAGAAAAAGTTTTCAGAGAGAAAGTTTTGAAAGAAAAGTTAAGTTAGTTCGCAGAAATCATGCATTAGTAATGTATAAACTAAAGTATGAGTGTTATCACTCGATTTGAGCATGTTATGACTATGCATAAGAATTTAAATTAATATTGCATGAAATTATCATGCCAGACTTTATTGAGCTAGTTTGCTAAACTTGAATTTTGATTTTTGGCTACTAGTGTATTAAGTACATCTATAGTCATGCAGCGTAGAGATCGTCCAAGGACGAGACAGGCTGCCGCAGAGGCACCCACACCAGATAAAGAGCAGGTTGACGAGTCCGTCAACGTGTCAGCTAGTTCCTCACACCCAGGGTCGTCACAGCCAGCAAGATCAGAGCCTGCCCCAGGACCTAATCCGGGGCAGATGGAGCATATGGCCCAGCTGTTAGCAGCAGTTCTTCGGCAATCGCGGGAGACAGGAGCGACGTCAGAGCGCGCCATCAGGTTAGGCGCTAAGCAATATGACAGGACCGGAGACTCCGAGATAGCATGGTCGTGGCTAGTGACGAACAAAGAAATATTTCAGGTTATAGGCTGCACAAAGGATCAGATGGTCGTCTACTCAGCTTTCCTATTGAAGGATCGAGCCAAAGATTGGTGGAAGGCGTATCAGAGAGCGCATCCAGCTAGAGTATCGTGGGAAGGCTTTAAGAAAGAGTTCCCAGATAAGTTTTTCCCAAATGTTTACAAAGATAAAAAGATTGAGGAATTTTACAGGTTAGACCAGAGGGACTCTACAGTGACCAAGTATGAAAAGAGATTCTCCGAGCTAGTTCGTCTAGTTCCTCACATTGCTGAGAATGAAGAACAGAAGATTAGCAGATTTATGGCAGGCCTCAATCCTACGATCAGAACTATAGTAACATCCGCTACACATACTCGGTATGGACAGCTGGTGGAGGCAGCCACCAAAGTAGAGCAGAGCGCCCAGATCGCCTTGAAGTCAAAGGCGCAATTCAGTCAAAAGCGAAGCTGGACAGGTAGCCATCAGGGAGAGTCCAGTAAAGTACCCAAGAGTGGTCAGCGCCCAGCATGGTCACATAGTTGGCAGTAGGGCCAGAGACCTCTGACGAGTCAAAGCTCAGTTCAGTCATCAGCAGGGCCCAAGAGCCAACAGAGCTGGAGGAGCCGACCATTGTGCGCTAGATGTGGTCGGTTACACCATGGTGAATGCCTTCAGGGCAAGACCGGATGTTTCAGGTGTGGACAGGAGGGCCACTTTATGAGAGACTGTCCCAATGCAGTGACGTCGAGTTCATCTGAGGCCAGATTAGCCGTCCAGGGGCAACCTAGTGGCGGAGCAGGTAGAGGCATACCCCCCAGAGGACAGCCTAGTAGACCGCCCAGAGCACCGACAGGTAAACCTCGCAGTTAGGCTGCCAGAGTATATATGGTGACCCAGCAGGCGGCAGAGGCGACACCAAATGTAGTCACAGGTACCCTTTCTCTCATTTATACTGATGCTCATGTATTGGTGGACCTAGGAGCCACCCATTCTTTTATTTCTCAAGAGTTCATAGGTAGAGTCGGAATAGAGTTAAGTTCGACCAAGTGTAGCATGGTAGTGTCACTTCCCACAGGTGATTCGCTTATTGCGGATAGAGTCTACATAGGAAGTAAAGTGACTATAGCAAGTCATGAGTTCGAGACCAATCTGATAGAACTCGATATTCATGATGTTGACTTCATTTTGGGCATGGATTGGTTATCCAAGCATCGTGCGATTGTAGATTGCTATAGAAAAGAGGTCCAGTTCAGCAAGCCTGGAGAACCAGATGTGATCTTTTGTAGAGAGCGGAAAGTACTCTCTACAAGTTTGTAAGCGTGATCCGAGCAAATAAGATGCTCCGTAAAGCATGCCGGGGATACTTGGTGTATGCCATAGAAGCTGGCAGTACTGAGTTACAAATGACAGAAGTTCTTGTGGTGAACGAGTTCTCTGATGTATTTCCCGAGGACCTTCCAGGACTACCTCCGGATAGAGAAATTGAGTTCGAGATTGAGCTAGCACCTGGCACAGAACCCATCTCTATAGCTCCGTATCGGATGGCACCAGTTGAGCTAAAGGAATTGAAAGTGCAAAGGGAGGATGTTCCCAAGACAGCCTTCAGAACTAAATATAGGCATTATGAGTTCTTGGTGATGTCATTCGGCTTAACCAATGCCCCAGCAGCCTTTATGGATCTGATGAACCGTGTCTTCAGACCGTACTTAGACAAGTTCGTCATAGTTTTCATCGATGATATCCTGGTATATTCAGGTAGTAGAGAGGAGCATGCAGAGCACTTGAGGGTTGTGTTGCAGACTCTAAGAGAGCATCAGCTGTATGCAAAATTTAGCAAGTGCCCGTTTTGGCTAGATCGCGTGGTATTTCTGGGACATGTAGTATCGGCAGAGGGTATTTCAGTAGATCCCCAGAAGATAGAAGCTATTGTAGATTGGAAGCCACCCACGAGTGTAACAGAAGTCAGAAGCTTCTTGGGTTTAGCTGGGTATTACAGAAAATTTGTAGAAGGATTCTCCAAGATAGCTACTCCATTGACCAAGTTAACAAGAAAAGAAGAGAAGTTCACCTGGTCAGAAGCCTGTCAGAGCAGTTTTGATGAGTTAAAGCAAAGGCTGACTACAGCACCAGTGCTTACACTCCCCTTAGGAAGTGAAGGATTTACAGTGTATTGCGATGCCTCTAGGCAAGGTTTAGGTTGTGTGTTGATGCAGCATGATAGAGTGATAGCTTATGCTTCAAGGCAATTAAAGAAGCATGAAGTGAACTATCCAACACACGACTTAGAGTTAGCAGCTGTAGTGTTCGCTTTGAGAATATGACGACACTATCTCTATGGAGTACCTTGCAGGATCTTTACAGATCACAAAAGCCTACAATACTTGTTCACGCAGAAAGACTTGAACATGAGACAGAGAAGATGGATAGAGCTTATTAAAGACTATGACTGCACCATCGAATACCACCCCGGCAAAGCAAATGTAGTAGCAGATGTACTAAGCAGGAAACCCTCTAGTTCCCTAGCCCAGCCTAGAGCAGAGTACTTGCAGATGCTAGTAGAGTTGAGATCTATGAGGGTCAGTTTAGAGACAGCAGAATCAAGTGCTCTAGTAGCAGCTTTCCATGTTTGGCCAGTGTTAGTAGACAGAGTTAAAGACTTGCAAGCTCGTGATCAGTACTTGATGAAATTGAGAAGCAAGATAGAGGCTGGACAGCAAAGTAGCTTTACTTTGCGAAATGATGGAACGCTAGTATTGGGCCAAAGACTGTGGGTCCCAGATGTAGCAGAGTTGAAGAAAGAAATCATGGAAGAGGCACACTCCTCTGCATATGCTATGCATCCAGGGAGTACGAAGATGTATCAGACTCTGAGAGACCACTACTGGTGGAGAGGCATGAAGAGAGAGATAGCAAAGTTCGTATCCAAGTGCCTAACTTATCAACAGATCAAGATTGAGCATCAGAAACCAGCAGGTTTACTACAGCCTTTATCCATTCCTGAGTGGAAATGGGAAAGGATCACGATGGATTTCGTGACGGGACTTCCCAGGACACAGCGTGGACATAATGCCATTTGGGTTATCGTGGATAGGTTGACGAAGTCGACCCACTTCATTGCTGTTAATAATACCTATTCTCTGGAGAGATATGCACAGTTATATGTAGATGAGATTGTGAGACTACATGGTACACCAGTGTCCATTCTATCAGACAGAGATTCTCGCTTCACTTCTCGATTTTGGCCGAAGCTACAAGATGCTATGGGCACCAGATTACATTTCAGTACTGCTTTTCACCCACAGACAGATGGCCAATCAGAGAAAACCATCCAGACTCTTGAAGACATATTGAGAGCCTGTGTGATGGAGTTTAAAGGGAGCTGGGATAATTATCTAGCATTGATAGAATTTGCCTACAACAATAGCTACCAGTCGAGTATTGGTATGGCACCTTATGAGGCATTGTATGGCAGAAAGTGCAGAACCCCAGTCTATTGGGACGAAGTGGGGGAGAGAAGATTAATTGGCCCAGAGATTGTCAAAGATACAACGAGAAAGTAAATATGATAAGAGAGCGGTTGAAGATAGCAAGCGATAGACAGAAAAGCTATGCGGACAATCGAAGAAGAGATTTAAAGTTTGAAGTGGGTGATCAGGTGTTTCTAAGAGTCTCGCCCTGGAAAGGAATTCTGAGATTCGGAAAACATGGAAAGTTAAGCCCACGATACATAGGCCCCTATGAGATATAGACAAAGTGGGTGAAGTGGCTTATCGATTGAGGCTACCATCAGAGTTAGCCAATATCCATGATGTGTTCCACGTCTCTATGTTACGCAAGTATATAGCTGATCCTTCTCACATTCTGCAAGAGCAACCAGTTCAGTTGAAGGAAAACTTGACCTATAAGGAGCATCCAGTAGAGATCAAGTATTATGCAACAAAGTGATTCCGCTAGTGAAGGTGCTATGGCGAAATCACGAGTTAGAAGAGGCTACATGGGAGCCCGAAGCACAGATACGTGCCCAATACCCTCAATTATTTGAATAAGGTACGCAATTTAAATTTCGAGGACGAAATTTTTATAAGGGGGGAAGAAATTGTAAACTCCTAGCTCCTACTTCTAAAGTCTCAACGTTAGAAATTAAGTTAGAGAGATAATATATAACTCTCTACGTTTGATTGATTTAATTTCATAGCCTCAGAAATTTATTCATTTAGAATACGACGAAATTCGTCATATTAAAAAGTTTATTAACGTGTCGATGAAAATTTAAGTTAGGGAATCCAAGATTTTAGTAAATGATAATCGAATTAAAATTTGATTTAAAAGAGAGAGTCAAGATTAATAAAACAAGCTTAGCGTTTTTAAAAATAAATTCTAGCGAGACGAAATTTAAACCAAATGAGAAATGAAAGAGACACGGGAGAACAACGAGGGATGACCATGAAAGAGTACCAAGAAAAAAGGAGATAAGAATGAAATTAAAGAGAGTTGGGGCAAGATGCAAATAAGAAGACTTGGATTAGTATAAATACAAAGCTAAATCTGAAATTTTTCAGCAACCAATCAGTCACAGCCGAGAGATAGAGAAATCGAGAGAATTCGCGAGAGAAAGAGTGGAGCTGCTGTCGTGAACCAGAAGAGAAGGCCAGAAGAGAAGCAGAGAAGCAACCAGCAAGCAAGAAGAGAGCAAGGTAGCTGCTGGTCGAGCAAGAGACAACAGCTGCACCAAAACAGTTCAGACGTGGAAGCAGAAACAGAACCAGACGCGCAGGCCAGCTCGCGCAAGAGTAGCTCGCGAGAGAAGAAGCTCCTGGCCGTGAACTGCAGCAAGCTGGGCAGCAAAGGAAGAGGAGAGGGAGGAGACACGAAGGAGAAGAGGCATCAGCAGCTGCTGGTCGTGAGAAACAGAGCAAAGACGCGAACATAAGCGAAAAACAGAACAGAGGCCGAAAGTGACGAGCTGGACGAGCAGCAAAGGAAACTTGAGGAAATCAAACCCTTTCCAGCCCATTCAAGCCTCCAAATCCTTCTTTGAACCTTCTCCCAAGTCTCTCTCAACTCTCCAAACAAAGAACCAAGTAAGAAAATCAAGTTCTCAATCTTTTCTTGCTGAAAATTTCAGCAATGTTGTTGAAAAGTTGGATGCAGAATTTTTATTGATTATGTGGTTAGATTGCTTTTAAATCTTGATAGAATTTTATATGATTGTTATAGAATCATCAATGGGGAGTTTTGAGTGTAATTGATGTCATAACTTGATGTAAATGGGCTGTTACATCCTCCCTCAAAATAGAAACCGAAAATAGGGTTTTATGCACACCAAGTGATTGAGAAAAGTTTTGAGTGAATTTTGAGCACTCTAATGACCAAGTTAGATTTATGTATGTATTAGAGACTTGAAGGGCAGTAGTTAAACCTTGAAATTATATAGTTTTGAAACCAATTTTAAGCCTTAAAGAGGTTAGAAAAGTTAGAGAAGAGTTAGAGTTGCAAAAAGGGGGAAATTTGACAATGTTGGTGAACCCGAGCTCAAATTTGAGCTAGAGGAGACCTGAACATATTTGGCTTATTTGGGGGTGTTCTACACCTCAAATGATGCATAGAAACCATAGAAAACCATAGGTTTTGAAACGGATTGAATCCGATAAAAATTGTGCAAATTATGCACAATATAGTGCCGTTAGAGCTTTGAGAAGTGAAACAGTTAGCTTAATGCAATTTTTATGTCATGAAATGAGTTTAGTTAGTCATTAGTAGTTAAATGGGCTTAGTTGTGGAAGAAAAACTAGCGTCGCTAACCCGAAACCAAGAGTTTGCAAAACATGCACTAAAACGTGCCCGAAAGTGTCCAAAACGGATGTTTTCCTTAGATTTGACTTAGCAAATGATAATATTTTTCAATGAAATTTGACGTGTGGTTAGAATATGAGATAAGTGAGCCATAGGAAAAAGAACGAAGAAAAACGGAGCCCCGAGCAGCAGGTTATTGTCTGTTCTGTCAAGGGCTGTCCATTTTAAATAAAAATTATAATTTTTCGTTTTAAGCCTCCGACAAGTAAACAAACAGTGTGGGGATATCCCTAGGGGTCCAAAACTAAAAATTTTCCACAAAAATCGGGATTTGAGAGTCTCGGTTGAATTAGAAACGAGTTAAGAGCTATATAGAGAGAATTGGGCATAGTTGGGAATTCCTAGCATATAGTTGAGAAATGGAGGTTTTTGTTAATAGTAATGAAGAGAAAATGTTGTGTAGGTGATGAGCACGTGAGCGGCGTCCAGGAGCCTCGTCGAGACGCTTGACGCAGAGCGACGCAGCCTTGAGGTAAGTGGTTCGCCACTTAAGAGCTTTCTCAAAGTGTTAATAAATTCTTGATTGTGTTATATGATTGTGGTAGCTAAGAAATGAATGAAATCGAAAATAATGTTAATATTATAGTTAAAGTTTAAGTGTATGGATTCCTATGGAACCCATATGTTACTAGAAGGTAATATCAAGATGCATGTAAAGAGAATGAAACTAGAAAAGTGTTAAGAGGTTTTTAAACTAGAGCATTTTTATGCTTTGACACTAGAAAAGTAATATGAAAACCCATGTGTATGCCTTAGAAGTCATAAGATTTAGCGTTACGTGACGATGCAGAGAATTCCGTCCGTAATCGCTCAGTGTATAGAAAAGTATAGCGCTACGTTACGATGCAGACAATTCCGCACATAGTTGATTAGTTGATAGTTAGCGTTACGAAGCGAAGCAGTGAATTTCGCTCGTAGTCGCTTAGAGGATTAGCGCTACATTGCGATGCAGAAAATCTCGTATTGTAGTTGTTCAGTGATGAGTTTAGCGCCCTACGTACAATGCAGTAAATTCCGTAACGTAGCGGTTGAGATACATTAGTAAGCTTCACGTTGGCGTTAGTTATAATCGCCCGTGATGGTTAGAACGAGTCAATGATACACATGGAGGAATTTAAAGAAATCGAAAAACTTAAATTAATAATGAATTATTATGTTAGTGTATGTGATATGATATATATCCTTGTTGTACTAACCCATTGTTTATTTTGTAGCTCATTTGTTTGTTGCGTGCCGCCGTCGGACAAGATCGCAGTCTTTTGTTTGTATTTACATTGATAGGTGGGCGATCGCGCAAAACGCTTAGAAACATTTTGTACATGTATTTAATCATGTATATTTTGAATTTGAATGATGTTGAATTAGTAAAATATAAATATATTCATGCATACTACATATATATGATTCATATATGTATACTTGGCATTTATTTATTGGTGATGCTTATGGAAATGTGATGAGTATTGCATGACTGTGGATAAAGAAGTTGGGAGGTTTTCAGAAATAGTCGAAGTGTCATTTTATTCACAGGTGAAATTTTGGTTTATAAAAAATACAGTCGTTATGCTGCCGAAATTTTTATAAAATGAAATTGAAATAGAATTAAAGAAAACGTTTATCCCTCCCAACCAGTAACAGATAAAACTAAATCACTAAGTTTTAACGAGTAAACTGGAACAGAAAGTTAGGGTTCGCTTCCCGGATGTCTTCGATCCGACGAGTCGGTTTCGAGGAGTCCGTTGAAGTGCCCGGCAGGATCCTCCAGACGAGAACTTAGTTAAGGTCTGGGAAGGGTCCTGTCAAAACCTCTCAGAATGGTGTATATGATGAGACAATCAAATTAGGAGCCTTCTGTGGCCACCAACCCACAGTTAAACGGAATGTGAGTGTAAAATCGGCAAAAGTGCTACGTGGTGTCACAAGGCAACTCTAAACGAAATTAGACGAGGGTGTTGGGCTCCTAACCCCTCGAAATGACATATTTGATGAGACGAGCAAATTAGGAGCCTTTCGTGGTTCAAACAACAGTAAACGATGTATGAGTGCAAAATCGGCAAAAGTGATGAACGGTGCCACACGACAACTCTAAATGAGATTAGATGGGGCCGTTGGGCCCCAAACCTCTCGAAGTGGTGTATATGATGAGACGAGCAAATTAGGAGCCTTCTATGACCACCAACCCACAATTAAACGGAAAATGAGTGCAAATTCAGAAAAAGTGCTGCGCGGTGCCACACGGTGACTGTAAATGAAATTAGACGGGGGTATTGGGCTCTCAACTCCTCAAAATGGCGTATTTGATGAGCTGAGCAAGTTAGAAGTCTTCCGTGGCTGCCAAACCACAGTAAATTGTGTATGAGTACAAAATCGACAAAAGTGATGGACGGTGCCACACGACAACTTTAAACGAAATTAGACGGGGCCGTTGGGCCCCAAACCTCTCGAAATGGTGTATATGATGAGACAAGCAAGTTAGGAGCCTCATGTGGCCACTAAACAACAGTTAGACGGAATCTGAGGCAAAATCGATAAAAGTGCTGCATAGTGCCACAAAAAAACTCTAAACGAAATTAGACAGGGTCGTTGGACTCCAAACAACTCGGAATGGTATATTTGATGAGACGAGCAACTTAGGAGTCTTCTGTCTCCATAAAACCGTAGTAAACGGAATATCAGTGCAAAATAAGCAAAAGTGTTTCACGGTTCCACACAGCAACTCTAAACGAAATTAGATAGGGGTCGTTAGGCCTCAAACCTCTCGAAATGGTGTATATGATGAAACGACCAAATTTGGAGCCTTCCTTGGTCACCAAACCGTAGTAAACGGAATATGAATGCAAAATCGGTAAAAGGGATGTATAGTGCCACACGACAACTCTTAACAAAATTAAAAGTGTCCGTTTGGCCCCGAACCTCTCGGAATGATGTATATGATGAGACGAGTAAATTAGAAGTCTTTCTTGGCCACCAAACCACAATAAACGGAATTTGAGTGTAAAATCGGAAAAAATAGGGCCCCAAACCTCTGGAATTGGTGTATATGTTGAGACAAGGAAATTAGTAGTATTCTGTGGTCACCAAACCACAGTAAACGGAATTTGAATGCAAAATTGGCAAATGTGATACACGGTGCCACACGGTAACTCTGACAAAAATTAGATAGGGGTGTTGGGTCCAAACCCCTCGAAATGGTGTATTTGAGGAGACGAGCAAATTATGAGTCTTCTGCGGTCACCAAATCATAGTAATCGGTATATGAGTGTCAAATCGGTAAAAGTGATGCACTATGCCACACGACAACTCAAACCGAAATTAGAAGGGGTCGTTTGGCCCTAAACCTCTCGGAATGCTGTATATGATGAGACGAGTAAATTCGGAGGCTTCTGTGACCACCAACGATAGTAAACGGAATGTGAGTGCAAAAGCGACAAAAGTGTTGTACAGTGCCACACAACAACTCTAATCGAAATTAGACGAGCGTGGTGGGCTCCAAACCCCTCCAGATGGTGTATTTGATAAGACAAGCAAATTAGGAGTCTTTCGTAGTCACCAAACCACAGTAAATGGTATATGAGTGCAATATCGGCAAAAGTGATGCACGGTGCAACATGACAACTATAAATGAAATTAAACGAGGTCGTTGGGCTCCTAACCTATGGAAATGGTGTATATGATAAGATGAGCAAATTAGAAGCATTCCGTGTTCACCAAACCACAGTAAACGGAATATAATTGTAAAATCGGCAAAAGTGATGCACAGTGCCACATGACAACTCTAACCGAAATTAGACGTGGGTGTTGGGCTCCAAACCCTTTGAAATTGTGTATTTGGTGAGACGAGCAAATTAGCAGCCTTTTGTGGTCACTAAACCACAGCAAACGGAATATGAGTGTAAAATCGACACGGGTGATGCATGGTACCACATGACAACTTTAAACGAAATAGATGGGGCCCAAATCTCTTGGAATGGTTTATATGATGAGACTAGCAAATTAGGATCCTTCTGTGGCTACCAACCCACAGTTAAACGAAATATGAGTACAAAATCGGAAAAAGTACTACGCGGTGCCACACGGCAACTCTAAACCAAATCAGACGAGGGTGTTGAGCTCCCAACCTCTCGAAATGGTATATTTGATGAGATGAACATATTAAGAGCCTTCTGTGGTCACCAAACCACAGTAAACGGTGTATGAGTGCAAAATCGGTAAAAGTGATGCGTGGTGTCACATGGTAACTCTAAAGGAAATTAGATAGGGCCGTTGGGCCCCAAACCTCTCAGAATGGTGTATATGATGAGATGAGCAAATTAGGAGTCTCTTACGGCCACCAAACCATAGTTAAACAGAATATGAGTACAAAATCGGTAAAAGTGTTGCGCGGTGCCACAAAGGAACTCTAAATGAAATTAGACGAGGTCGTTGGCCTCCAAACAACTCGGAATGGTGTATTTGATGAGACGAGCAAATTAGGAGCCTTCTGTCACCCCAAAACCATAGTAAACGGATATATCAGTGCAAAAAAAGCAAAAGTGTTTCACAGTACCACACTACAACTCTAAATGAAATTAGATGGAGCTGTTGGGCCCTAAACCTCTCGAAATGGTGTATATGATGGCATGAGCAAATTAGGAGCTTTCCTTGGTCACCAATATGCAGTAAATGGAATTTAAGTGCAAAATCAGCAAAAGGGATGCACGGTGCCACACGGCAACTCTAAACGAAATTGGACAAGGTCGTTGGACCCCAAATCTCTTGAAATGGTGTATATCATGAGATGAACAAATTAGGAGCATTTTGTGGTCGCCAAACCACAGTAAACGGAATATGAATGCAAAATTGGCAAATGTGATACATGGTGTCGCACGGCAACTCTAACGAAAATTAGATAGGGGTGTTGGGTCAAAACCCCTCGAAATGGTGTACTTGACGAGACGAGCAAATTAGAAGCTTTCCATGGTTATCAAACCACAATAAACGGTATATAAGTGCCAAATCGGCAAAAGTGATTGACTGTGCCACACTGCAACTCTAACTGAAATTAGACAGGGCTGTTGGGCCCCAAACTTCTCGGAATGGTGTATATAATGAGACAAGAAAATTAGGAGGCTTCTGTGGCCACCAACCACAGTAAACGGAATATAAGTGCAAAATCGGCAAAAGTGCTGCACGTTATCACACGGCAACTCGAATCGAAATTATACGGGGGTGTTAGGCTCCAAATCCCTCAAAATTGTGTATTTGACGAGACGAGCAAATTAGGAGCCTTCCGTGACCACCAAACTACAGTAAACAGTATATGAGTGCAATATCAGCAAAAGTGAAGTACGGTGCCACACGATAGCTCTAAACGAAATTAGACTCTGTCGTTGGGCTCCTATCCTTTGGAAATGGTGTTTATGATGAGACGAGCAAATTAGGAATATTCCGTGGTCACCAAAATCACAGTAAACGATATATGAGTGTCAAATCGGTAAAAGTGATGTACTGTGCCACATAACCACTCTAACTGAAATTAGATAGGGCCATTGGGCCCTAAACCTCTCAAAATGGTGTATATGATGAGACAAGCAAATTAGGAAGCTTTTGTGGCCACCAACCACAATAAACAGAATATGAGTGCAAAATCAGTAAAAGTGATGCACGGTGTCACATGGCAACTCTAATCGAAATTAGATAGGGGTGTGGGGCTCCAAACTCGTCAAAATGATGTATTTGATGAGACGAGCAAATTAGGAGCTTTCTGTGGTCACCAAACCATAGTAAACGGTATATGAGTGCAATATCAGTAAAAGTGATGCACGGTACCACACAACAACTCTAAACGAAATTAGATGCGGCCGTTAGGTTCCTAACCTCTGGAAATGGTGTATATGATTAGATGAGCAAATTAGGTGTATTCCGTGGTCACCAAACTACAATAAATGGAATATAAATGCAAAATCGGTAAAAGTGATGCAGGGTGCCACACAGATACTGTAATCGAAATTAGACGTGGGTGTTAGGCTCCAAACCCCTCGAAATGGTGTATTTGGTGAGACGAGCAAATTAGCCGCCTTCTGTGGTCACTAAACCACAGTAAACGGAATATGAGTGCAAAATCGGCATAAGTGATGCATGGTGCCACATGGGAACTCTAAACAAAATTAAACAGGGTCGTTGGGCCCTAAACCTCTTGAAATGGTTTTTATGATGAAACGAGTAAATTAGGAGCCTTTTGTGGCAATCAAACCATAGTTAAATGAAATACTAGTGCAAAATCGATAAAAGTGCATGCGGTGCCACACGGCAACTGTAAACAAAATTAGAATGGGGTGTTAGGTTCCCAACCCCTCGAAATGGTGTATTTGATGAGACAAGCAAATTGGGAGCCTTCCGTGGTCAGCAAACAGTAGTAAATAGTATATGAGTGCAAAATCGGCAAAAGTAATGCACGGTGCCACAAGGCAACTCTAAACGAAATTCGACGGAGCCGTTGGGCCCCAAATCTCTTGGAATGGTGTATATGATGAGACGAGCAAAATATGAGCCTTCTGTGGCCACCAACCCGCAGTTAGACGGAATATGAGTGTAAAATCGGTAAAAGTGCTGTGCGATGTCACACGACAAATCTAAACGAAATTAGATGGGGATGTTGAGCTCCTAACCCCTCGAAATGGCGTATTTGATGAGACAAGTAAATTAGGAGCCTTTCGTGATCACTAAACCACAACAAACGGTATATGAGTTCAAAATCGGCAAAAGTGCTACACAGTGACACTAGGAAATCGTAACCGAAATTAAACAGGGGTGTTGGGCTCCAAACCCCTCAAAATGGTGTATTTAATGAGACGAGCAAATTAGAAGCCTTCTGAGGTCATCAAATTACAGTAAACAGTATATGAGTGCAATATTGGCAAAAGTGATACACGGTGCCACACGACAACTCTAAACAAAATTAGATGAGGCCGTTGGGCTCCTAACCTATGAAAATGGTACATATGATGAGATGAGCAAATTAGGAGCATGCCATGATCACCAAACCACAGTAAACAGAATATGAATACAAAATCTACAATAGTGATGTACAGTGCCACACGGCAACTCTAACCGAAATTAGACACGAGTGTTGGGCTCCAAACCTCTTGAAATGGTGTATTTGGTGAGACGAGCAAATTAGCAGCCTTTCGTGGTCACTAAACCACAGTAAACGAAATATGAGTGTAAAATCGACAAAAGTGATGCAACTGTAAACGAAATTAGACCGGGCCATTGGGCCCCAAACCTCTCGAAATGGTGAGAGACGAGCAAATCAGGAGCCTTATGTGGCCACCAAACCATAGTTAAATGAAATATGACTATAAAATCGGTAAAAGTGTTGCACGGTGCCACACGGTAACTCTAAACGAAATTACACGGGCATGTTGAGCTCCCAACCCCTAGAAATGGTGTATTTGGTGAGACAAACAAATTAGGAGCCTTCCGTGGTCATCAAACAATAGTAAACAGTATATGAGTGCAAAACCGACAAAAGTGATGCACGGTGTCACACGGAAACTCTAAACGAAATTAGATGGGATCGTTAGGCCCCAAACCTCTCAAAATGGTGTATTTGATAAGAAGAGCAAATTAGGAGCCTTCCGTGGTTACCAAACCACAGTAAACAGCGTATCAGTGTCAAATCAGCAAAAGTGATGCACTATGCCACACGGAAACTCTAAACGAAATTAGATGCGGTCGTTGGACTCCTAACCTCTGGAAATGGTGTATATGATGAGACGAGCAAATTAGGAGCATTCTGTGGTCACCAAACTACAGTAAACGGAATATGAATGCAAAATCGGTAAAAGTGATGCACGGTGCCACACAACAACTTTAACCGAAATTAGACGTGGGTGTTGGGCTCCAAACCCATCGAAGTTGTGTATTTGGTGAGACGAGCAAATTAGCAACCTTTCGTGGTCACCAAACCTCAATAAACAGTATATGAGTGTCAAATCGGTAAAAGTGATGCACTGTGCCACATGGCAACTCTAATCAAAATTAGACGGGACCGTTGGGCCCCAAACCTCTCGGAATGATGTATATGATGAGACAAGCAAATTAGGAGGCTTTTATAGCCACCAGCCACAGTAAACGGAATATGAGTGCTGTTGACGTCCGGAAACGGTCAACCAGAGATTCTGGGGCCCAGACGGCGAACTCGGTAATTAAGGATCGGTTGTACTGAGTGAAAGGTAGTAAATGATCAATTAATGAAGTTCTAGGTTGGTAGTAATTAATTCAGGTGAAGGAATGTCGGACTTGGTGGTTGGTTAGATTTAATGAAATAATTAGCAAGCAATTAAGGAGAAAGAGAGGGAGAGGAAGAGAGAAAACACAAGGATTTTTACGTGGTTCGGCGACTGCACCTACGTCCACGGCTACTCCCCAGTAATTCCGGCAGAGTGACAATTCTTTTCGTATGTTAAGCTTGTTGTACAGTAAAAATGTCTCCTCTCTTTATAGAGGAGGGGAGCTCACAATAAAAAATACAAAAGAATGTTATACAAGTAACTGGTAACTGCTAGCTTCAGCTAAGCCTGACACTGCCATGCTGCATTAATTGTAAAGGTAATGATGATTTTCTTCCTGCACAAGTTTGCATTAATTAAGCCTGAGGAAGTCTTCACTTCATTAAATGCTTCTGGGTAATTGTGTAGGCAGTTTCTGACGGGAAATCATGGGAGTTGGTAATTCTGACAGCTTGCTGCACACGGTATCTCCTGGATAAATTTCTGCTCAGCCAGATAATGCACGCTGGAGGAGAGATAAGGCGATCTGGAGGTTTCAGCGAGCTCGCGACCTGAGCGACCTCGCGGGCTCCATGAGCTGGAAACGCTGGCAGGAGGCGTCTTGGGAATTGTTGCGGGCTCGCGACCTGGACGGCCTCACGGTCTGGGCTTGCAGCTACTGGTTCCACTTTTGGGCCTCTTGGGCCCTTTTTCTTGTTTAAATTAAATAAGCATGTACTGGCCCATCTGGACCGAACCAGAAAATGGGCATAACATCAAGCCCCCCAGCTCTCTGTGCGCTCTGAGGACTGGGAGCTGATCCAAATACACACTTGGCACCCATTTTCAAATCTTCTGGTACCGTTTCAATCTCCACACTGTAACTGCTGACACGCGGCGTCCATTCAGGCGTTGGAGCCGAAAAACGTGTCTCGGGACCGTACGCATTAAATGTGCACGTCTTGTAACTGACAGACGTGATGGCATGTGACCGAGATCGGTGCCTAACCGTTGGATCTTTGGCGGTTATGCCTTTACGCTGGATCGAACGGCTGGGGACGGACGTCCTGGCCTATATAATCCACAAGCCTCTTCAAGTTTCTCTTTTTGTTTTCCTGATACAACTCCAGCACTCTTCTTTCCACCATTTCTTCTTCTCTGCTTCTTCTGGTTTGCTATCTGCATTCGGACAGATTTTTCAGACTCCGCCGCTTCAGGAACCAGCTACCACTCTCAGCAAGTCGTACGCAGTTCAAACAAGGTAGTTCTTCTCCAGCTTTGCTTTTTTTTTTTTTTTTTTTTTTTTTTTTTTTTTTTTTGCGTTATGGTATGATCTGTTTCTGGTTGGGATTGTTGTTTTCTGTGTACGCTAGGGGCAACCTGGCTGTTAACCCAGGTGTCCCGTCTCTTGGCCGCGTACTGTTGCTTAGGACTTTTGATGAAAATGTCCCCCTCACTGTCTGGTAGGGTACCTGTAAACATAGGGTTAGCAACACATATATTTAGGGTGATGTGGTACCTGCAGGCCCGTGTCTCTGGGCCTTTTCCTGCCCTCTGGAGACCGAGTGTGCGACCTGACATGTAGGACAATAGCCCCAGGAGTTCCTTTTTCTGCGTCTTGCTAGGCTCAACATGCTATAAGCGTTCTGATGTCGCTTCTTTTGTGCTGTAGATGTCAGGTCGCTCACGCACTGGTCGGGGCAGGGCTTCTACTTCTAGGAGGCCGTCAGGACGTCAGACTGGTGAGGCCGAGGCCACGACCTCGCGAGCTAGCGTGCCCGCCGAGGAGGTCGAATGAGGGGAAGAGGTCGCTGAGGAAACAGACCCCCACACCTTTAAACACATGCCCTCGCTCGTCACTCTTCCAAAGCTGGAGGCTTGGGCCGAGGAATTCAGCTTCCCCTTGGGGTGTAGAGCTAACGTCCCCGAGTCCACTGATCGAGCTGCCCATCCACCTGAGGGCTTTGTGGCGCTCAGCCACGAACACATAGAGCTCGGTTTTAGGTTCCCTGTTCCTGGCTAGCTAAAAGATCTCCTGAACGACTTGAAGCTTGCCCCGTTCTAATTAACACCGAACTCGTATGCCTACTTAACGACCCTGGCTGCGGCGTTCGTTAAGTACGGACTAGAGTTCCCTTCACCCCGCATCATCCGTAGCGTTTTCAGCTTCAAGGCGATCTCTGGAAAGGACGGACTATACTACGTCACGCCTCGCCAGCGTTCTGATTACAGGGAGTTTTTACCCCAAAGTTGCACTAAGTCCAACGTGGGGGAATACAAGTCCAATTGGGCCCTATTCATGTGCCCTTCACTCGCCGGGCTGGATAATAGGAGTTTTGTGCGGGAACCCAGTAGGGACACAAGCATTTAAATAATATTAGTAGTTTTTTTTTTTTTTTTTTTTTTTTTTTTTTTTTAACGAGCTAGCTTTTGCTTTGCAGGTGTCGCAGCTCCTGGATACAAGTTAAGGAAGGACGAGCTCGCTATTCTGAACGCTTACGCAGCAGCCAAGGAACCAACCGAGGACTTCTTCCCTTCCGGCAGCGAGCTGGTAGAGCGGGGCCTTGCGCGATCTGCCACGAGTCCTCTTCTGAACATAATCCAGGACTTGGGAATAAGGGGGCAAACAAGCGAGGTCGCTTCCGCCGTTCCTGTCCCTACACAATCAGAGTCAGAACCACAACCACTGCAACAAAGGTCACCGAGCACGAGCTTCTCTACCAGCCCTTCTTCGGACAATATGGGAAGGCTCACCATGTCCGTCCCTCCTCTCAGGTCAATTCCACCTACCGAGCCGACCGAGGTCGTCGACGTGGATGATACCTCTCCAGACGCTCACAAAGAGCGCCCTCACAAACTGCTGCAGTTGCTCCTTCTCCGATCAGGTCGTCTGCCACTCCTCAGAAACGGGCTGCTCCATCTGAGGGGCCAAGTCCTTCCCCAGCCAAGAGGGCCACGGTCTCTGTTGAGGGGGACTTACCTTCGGAGTCGGAGTCTGAGGCTTTGACTAGAAAAAGAAAAGGAAAGGTCATAGCTCCTCCCCCGGCCCCGAAGCAGAAGGGAGTCATCGTGGTTCCTCCGCCGGGGGGGTTGTTATTGGCAGGGAACTGGGCACAGAAGCGCCAGGACGACCTGCGAGGCCTACAACGGTCGAACACGCAGACTCCGGGGTCCCCCCTGAAGTGGCAAAAGAGATGGAATACTTCAACAGCTTTGTGGAGCTCGTGCCTGAAGCGATGGGGAAGCGCACCCCGAAGCTGCAGAGAGATGGATTTACAGGTCGTACTCTAGTAGGCTACGTAACTCGTCACGCTGCGCTGGTAGGATTCACGTCCTTTCATACTTCGATTTCGATTTTCTTCTTCTTTTTTCAAAAGATCTCTTACCATCTCTTTTGCTGTTTCAGCTTGGTATGGCGTCTGTGAAGTTAATGAGGGAGGCAGAATATCACATTAATGAGAAGGAGGCCTTCAGGATGTCTCAGGAGCAGTTCGAGGAGGAGAGGAGACTATTACAAGATGAGATCAATCTCCTCCAAAAGAATCATGGCGAGCTTTCTGCCAAGCTCAAAGATGCTGATGCGGCTTTGTCGCAGGAGACCGCTCGTAGGGAGGCCGCTACCTCTGAAGCCAGCAAGGCCCACGGTGAGCTAAATCAGCTGAAGAGTGAGCTCAGCACTGCAAAGGTAAAACTACAGGTTGCTGAGGATAAAGTAAGTCAGCATCAGTGGGACTTGGGAGCGGCCAGAGGGAAACTCATGAGGGCCAAGGAGAAGCGGGCTGAAGCAGAGGCGAAGCTGGCTCAGACTGAGAGGAAGCTAGCTCAGACAGAGGGGAAACTGTTCAGACCGAGGCGAAGCTGGCTCAGACCGAGGCGGGCATTGAGACCAGGTTAGCTCAGGAGCGCACTAGGGTCGAGGAAGAGGTCGAGAGGGCATTTCTGTTCAGCATGTGGGAGCGCTATCCGGACTTGGACTACTCCTTTTTCGGGTCAGAAGGGGTCGAAATGATCCGGGAGTTCGCAGAGCTTACTGTAGGTGCTCAGAGTGCGCAACATGCGAATACTCCCTCTGTTCCTCCAGTTGATCCATCTGCTGTCCCATTCCCTTTGCCAGAACAGGTCCCTGAGGTACCTCCAGCTTTAGAGGATCCTCCAATGCTTGAGCCCCCAGCAGAGGCCTCTTCTGATTTACCAGCTTCTGAGCCCGTCCTTGAAGCAGAGCCCCCAGCAGAAGCCATAGTTGATCCTGCTCCTTCAGACGAACCGGCTGGCGTCTAGGGCGTTTTTACTTTCACTTGTTTGTTCTGACTTGTAATTTATCATTTGTTTGGACTCAAACAACGAGCTCAAAGCTCGAGATTATAATATTAAATTTCCTGCACAATTTCAATACTTTGTCCAAGTATATATATGCATATTTTAATTACATGATAGGTAGTTAGCAGGCAATAATCACACTATCTCAAAGTGTTAAAATTTTGTCAAGTAAATCACAATCGTGAAAATTATACTAACTCTCAAACCTGTTAACTGCAATCAGCAACTATATCAATGCACTAGCTCGTTAGGACTTGGACTCAGCAAATAGCTTGGGTGAAAAGGTGTTTGATCCTGCATATGATATAATAGGGCAAGCTTTAAAGGATTGGCAGGAGCTTACAGCTAGTGAGCAATTGATTCGCGAGGTCCGCGGGCATCTTTATATTTGAGAGGCGTAGCCTTACCCCCTCCCGCGAGGTCGCGGGGCAATTGATTCGCGAGGTCCGCGGGCATCTTTATATTTGAGAGGCGTAGCCTTACCCCCTCCCGCGAGGTCGCGGGGCAATTGATTCGCGAGCTAAGAAATGAAATGCTTGATGTAAACCTCCGTTAATGAGGATAGTATGGATGAATCGAGCATCAATTGATACGGCATCCTCGATTGAGGCCTTTTATCGACACTTGTTGCCAGAATATGCTTTTAACCTTGTCCAGCGAGCATTTTAGTTGTGAAGGATTCCTTAGATTTTTGCATAGATATCTTCAAGGAATAATATAGGTATATACGTAGGCATTTCATGAAAATAGATTGTAGCTCGATTTCTTGAGAAAGAGATTTCATTAGCCTTGCTCTTTTTAACATGTATATTTGCTGGTTCAACCAGTTTGCTTTCTGCATCAAACATGACACATACAACAGAAAACAAGCGAAAGTATGTTTACAGACAATTGTAAAAAAAGAATCATGTACAAAGTTAGAGCGGGCTGACTGTTCTTAGGTGTAGTATGGTCGCAGGTGTTCAGCATTCCAGGCTTGAGGTAGCTCTGATCCATCCATGTTGGCCAAATGATAGGCTCCATTCTTCAAATTCTGCTTGATGAGATATGGTCCTTCCCAATTGGGTCCGAGTACCCCATCACTTGCCTTGCGAGCTCCTGGGAGGACTAACCTGAGAACAAGGTCTCCGGCTTTGTAGCTTCGAGCTCGGACTTTCTTGTTGTAATACCTGGCAACTCTCTGCTGGTACACTGCTACCCTTAGGCGAGCTGTCTCCCTTGCTTCCTCAGCTAAGTCCAGACTGGCCGCGAGCAGCTGGTCATTGCTTCAGGTCGGAACGAGGCCCTTCGCTGGCTGGTGACTTCAAATTCCGTCGGTATCATGGCCTCCGTTCCATAGACCATAGAAAATGGGGTCTCACCTGTCGAGTTGCGGACTGTGGTCCTGTATGCCCAGAGGACCTTCTGTAGCTCGTCAGCCCAAGCCTCCTTTCTTGCCTCTAGCCTGGTCTTCAAAGTTTGCTTGATGATCTTGTTCACGGCCTCGACCTGGCCATTGGCTTGAGGATGGTCCACAACCGAGAAGCTCTTTACGATTCCAAGCTCGCTGTAGAAGTCCATGAATTTCTCACTGGTGAACTGAGTACCATTGTCCGTGACGAGCTGCTGAGGAACCCTGAACCTGCAGATGATATTGTCCCATACAAATTTTTCTATCTTCGTGGTGGAGATCTCTGCTAGCTCCTTAGCTTCTGTCCATTTGGTGAAGTAATCCACAGCAACTACGGCATGCTTACAACCTCCTCGAGCTGTGGGCAAAGGTCTGATGAGGTCTATCCCCCAAATTGCGAAAGGCCATGGACTCACCATCTGCTGGAGGTAGGCTGGTGGAGCTCGCGGGACCTTAGCAAACCTCTGGCACTTATCACATTTCTTCACCATATCTAATGCATCCTGCTTCATAGTTGGCCAGTAGAACCCCTGTTTGAGGGCCTTCTGGGCCAAGGACAATGCTCCCGCGTGGTTCCCACAATGACTTGCATGGATATCACTCAGCACCACCTCGCAGTCCTCATCATCTATACATCGCAGCAGCGGGGTCGAGAACCCATTCTTTTATAATTTGTCGTCATAAATACAGTATCGGGCTGCTATAGCTCGTATACGACGAGCTTCCAGCTTGTCCTCCGACAGCTTCCCTTCCTGTAAGTAATTCACTAGCGAGCTCATCCAGAGTTAGGCCGAACCTGTATGGTCATCATTGCATCTTCGTTCTCAATGCTCGGAGCTGGCAGGAATTCCACAGGGAAAGACTCAAGCAGATCTGCATCTTAGGAAGTCGCTAAGCGAGCCAGGGCATCCGCACTACAGTTCTGTGCCCTGGGGATCTGGTTCACTTCAAACCCCTTGAAAGCCCCCAGTAACTCCTTCACCTTCTGGAAGTATTTTGACATCCTCCTTCCCTTGGTCTGGTATTCTCCCCTGACATGGCAAACAATAAGTTGAGAGTCGCTGAAGACCTTTACCTGCTCAGCTCGTACCTCTTTTGCCAGGCGAAGTCCGGCAAGCAACGCCTCATACTCGGCCTCATTATTGGTGACTCGGAATCCAAACCTTAGGGCACTCAAGATCTTGTGACCTTCTGGACTGATCAACATTATTCCAGCTCCCGAGCTTTGCTCGTTTGAGGATCCATCCACATACAGCTCCCAAGTTTGATCTTCGGCTAGCTCCTCCTGCTCTGGTACTGGCCCTGTGAATTCCACAATAAAGTCTGCGAGTGTCTGGGCCTTGAATGCCGTTCTGGGTCTGAATTCTATGTAAAACTGAGCGAGCTCGATAGCCCACTTGAGGAGCCTGCCAGAAGTATCTGCTTTCTGAAGGACTTGCCTGAGAGGGTATTGCGTGAGGACCTCGATCTGATGAGCTTGGAAGTAGGGGCGTAGCTTCCTGGAGGCAGTTACCAGGCAGTACGCGAGCTTCTCCATTTGTGAGTATCTGGTCTCCGCATCCACCAGCCTTTTATTGATGTAATATACGGGCAGCTGCAGCTTCTCCTCTTCTCTTACCAAGGCCGCGCTTAGGGCGTGCTCAGAGACTCCCAAGTACAAAAATAGCTTCTCTCCATCCTTTGGCTTGGATAGGAGAGGAGCCTGGCCCATATACTCCTTCAGCTTCTAAAATGCTTCTTCACAATGCTCATTCCATTCGAAATTCTTGGCTTTCTTTATGGCTTCAAAGAATGGCACACACTTGTCAGTAGCTTTCGAGATGAACCGGCTGAGAGCCACGACCTGGCCAGTAAGACTCTACACGTCTTTGATTTTGGAGGGGGACCTCATTTCCACGAGCGCCCTGATCTTCTCTCGATTGGCCTCTATCCCTCTGCTGTTCACCATAAATCCAAGGAACTTACCAGACGCTACCCTAAAGGCACACTTCAGCGGGTTTAACTTCATCCGGTAATTTCTGAGGACTTTGAATGTCTCATCCAGGTCGCGAACATGGTCTGCTGCTTTCTGGGATTTTACCAGCATATCATCTACGTATACTTCCATGGTTTTCCCAATCTGATCCTGGAACATGGCATTGACAAGCCGCTGGTAAGTGGCTCCTGCGTTCTTTAGTCCGAATGGCATCACCTTGTAACAGTACAACCCCCTATCCGTGACAAAAGAGGTGTGTTCTTCATCCTGCGAGCTCATTGGGATCTGGTTGTACCCCGAGTAGGCATCCATGAAACTCAGGAGTTGGTGCCGGCTGTCGCGTCTACCAGCTAGTCAATCCTTGGCAGTGGGAAGCTGTCTTTCAGGCAAGCCTTGTTCAGGTCGGTAAAGTCAATGCAGGTCCTCCACTTCCTGTTCTTCTTCTTCACGGGAACTGGATTTGCGACCCAAACAGGATAAAGAGCCTCCCTAATGAACCCGTTAGCGAGCAACTTCTCAACCTCCTCCTTCAGAGCTGCATAGCGTTCTGGCGTCATCGGCCTCCTCTTCTGACGGACTGGCCTGTACTGGGGATCTATATTCAGTCTATGGCACATAACATTAGGATCTATCCCCACCATATCTTCATGGTTCCAGGCGAAGACATCAAGGTTTCTCTTCAGGAATTCTACGAGTTCAGTCTTCACTTGTGGTAGTAGATCTCTTTATATTTTCACATATCTCTCTGAGTCCGTTTCATTGACTCGCACATCCTCTAGCTCCTCAACGGGTCCTGTGGCCCTGTCTGCATCCACCTTGCGAGGGTCGAGGTCGTCGCTTATCCCAGTTTCAGAGGTAACTCGCGGTTGGCCACCCGAGACCACATTTACTTTCTTTCCCCGAACTCCCATCTTCACTGCGTCTTCATAACATCTCCTGGCCAACTGCTGTTCACCCTTGACACAGCCTACTCCATTGGGGGTCGGGAACTTGACTGTCAGCGTTCTGGTTGAGGTGACCATGTCTAGCTCATTCATCGAAGGTCGCCCCAATACCACGTTGTATGCTGAAGGGCTATTGATAATCAGGAAGTCTGCAAGAACCGTAGCTTGTCGTCCTGGTTCCCCGAGGGTGAGAGGTAACTTGATCTGTCCTACCGGTATCACTGCATCTCCCGTGAATCCGTAGAGGGGTTCTGGCGAGGGTATTAACTGCTCAGCTCCTAAACCCATCTGGTCATAGCAGTCCTTATACATGACGTTGACTGAGCTGCCAGTGTCGATCATTATCCTCGCACCTCGACATTACTGATCTGGGCCCTGATTACAATAGCATCGTTGTGGGGCCAGCGTACTCCCCTCTCGTCCTCCTCCGTGAACACAATGTTGTCTGAGGACGCCTTTGCCCTTTTGGTGGGTCCCTCGACTCCTCCATATTCTGCCAGCAAGGTATGGTTGGCTTCCCGGATGTACCTCTGGTGCGACCTGTTAGATGTACCTGCCACATGAGGTCCACCATAAATGGTAAAGATTGTTCTTACAGCGGGCTCGCATTCGGGTTCCTGAGCTCGCTGAGGCTGTTGCTGCTCGGGCTGCTGGTCTTGCCCCTGAGGTCGTTGGTGCTGAGGTCGCCTACCAGCGGGCTGTACTACATATTCTCCTAGCGGCCTCGTCTTATGAGCTCCTCTATAGCATCCTTCAACTGCCAGCAGTCTGAGGTATTGTGCCCGTTCTCGTTATGGTAGGCACAGTATTTCTTCGGGTCCCGACGTCGGTTAGGGGGTCCAGTCGGGGGTGGCTTCCCGAAAGTTCTCCCTGTTTCTTTCCACGGCGAAGATCCTGTCCTGCCTGTCCGATAATACACTATAGCTGTCATACCGATTCGGACGTCGGGGCCTCTCCATCCTCGGCCCTGGCCTAGCTCGCTTCGCCACAACGTTGGCCGACTGGTTCCTTGGCTCCCCTGGCCTATCACTGCCATGATTCTTCCTCTTTTCACGATGGGAACCACTTGCTTCACCCCGCTGACCACTGGGTTTCTTAGCCCCGAAGGCTTCTTCCCATCTGACTTCTTTAGCAGCCCTTTCGTAGAACTCCCTTAGATCCTTCACAGGGGATTTGTATATGCTTTCGTACAGCTTCCCGTCTTTCCTGAGCCCTGCAGAAATAGCTGTTAAAATACTCTCGTCAGAGGGCGTTTCCACATTACTCACCTCCTCTCTGAATCGAGTAATATAATCCTTTAGGGATTCATTCTGTCTCTGAAAAATGGTAGCGAGGTGGCAGGCTGGCGCGAGCTGCTTCCTTAATGCCTTATATTGGTCCAGGAACTTCTTCTGACATTCTCTCCAGCTTCCGATGCTGCGGGCTGGAAGGCGGTTGAACCAAGCTCGCGGAGCGTCCCCTAGAGTAGCTGGGAATACTCGGCATTTGACCAGCGAGTCGTCTGTCTGAAGACCCATCTGTACATTGAAAGCGTCCAAATGGTCATAAGGGTCCGTCCTGCCGCCGTATGGAGGGATATTGGGGAGCTTGAACTTCGCTGGTAAGGGCACTATCTCGATCTCCTGAGTGAATGGTACCCGGCGATTGTCCCGCTCTTCCCCAGTCTGGCCTCCAGGTCGAGCTTCCAACTATTGGACCCTTTGCAACAATTCTTCTACTACTGGGTCCTGGGTCAATGATCGCCGACTGGGGTTCCATCTGTTGGTACTTTCCTGTTCCCCAAAGTAACGGTTCTGTGACCTGCCCTCTTCACCGAGAGCTTATGAGCGTCTGGCTGCCCTCGATACTCGCCCTCGCCCTTATCTCGTTTTGGCGAGGTGGGATCTCCCGCTCTTGGTTCCGCTCTCTGGCTCTCCTTGGGTGCAAGTTCGAGGAGCGGGCCGATCCTTCGGTCAGCGACCTTTCCCTTACGGCTACCCCCTCTGGAGTTGGTATTTCTTCTGAAGGTCGACGGCGAGCTCTGCCTGGAGGTGCTGCGTCCACCTGTCTTGGCACTGCATGGGCTTGGACTTCCACCAACGCCCTCACTGTTGTTGTCAACTCCCTCACTGCATCCTCCAGAGCTCGCTGGTGCTGCTGCCATTCCTGAGCGACCTCGTTTCCTGAAGGTGAGGCGCTCTGTTCTTCTTGGATTTCACGTCGCTCCTCTGCTACTCCAACACTCCTCGTTGCCTTGATCCTAGCCATGGTAGACAAGTACAAATGAAAATGAAGTAATAACTAACTGGAAATTACCAGGTCGCTGTTGGGCCCTCCTTCTAGCGCCAAAAGATGTTGACGTCCGGAAACGGTCAACCAGAGATTCTGGGGCCCAGACGGCGAACTCGGTAATTAAGGGTCGGTTGTACTGAGTGAAAGGTAGTAAATGATCGATTAATGAAGTTCTAGGTTGGTAGTAATTAATTCAAGTGAAGGAATGTCGGACTTGGTGGTTGGTTAGATTTAATGAAATAATCAGCAAGCAGTTAAGGAGAAAGAGAGGGAGAGGAAGAGAGAAAACACAAGGATTTTTACGTGGTTCGGTGATTGCACCTACGTCCACGGCCACTCCCCAGTAATTCCGGCAGAGTGACAGTTCTTTTCGTATGTTAAGCTTGTTGTACAGTAAAAATGTCTCCCCTCTTTATAGAGGAGGGGAGCTCACAATAAAAAATACAAAAGAATGTTATACAAGTAACTGGCAACGGCTAGCTTCAGCTAAGCCTGACACTGCCATGCTACATTAATTGTAAAGCTAATAATGATTTTCTCCCTGCACAAGTTTGCATTAATTAAGCCTGAGGAAGTCTTCACTTCATTAAATGCTTCTGGGTAATTGTGTAGGCAGTTTCCGACGGGAAATCATGGGAGTTGGTAATTCTGACAGCTTGCTGCACACGGTATCTCCTGGATAAATCTTCTGGTCAGCCAGATAATGCACGCTGGAGGAGAGATAAGGCGATCTGGAGGTTTCAGCGAGCTCACGACCTAAGCGACCTCGCGGGCTCCATGAGCTGGAAACGCTGGCAGGAGGCGTCCTGGGAACTGTTGCGGGCTCGCGACCTGGACGGCCTCACAGTCTGGGCTTGCAGCTGCTGGTTCCACCTTTAGGCCTCCTAGGCCCTTTTTCTGTTTAAATTAAATAAGCATGTACTGGCCCATCTGGACCGAACCAGAAAATGGGCATAACAAGTGCAAAATTCGCGAAAGTGCTGCACGGTGCCACACGACAACTCTAACAAAAATTAGACGGGGGTATTGGGCTCCAAACCTCTCAAAATTGTGTATTTGATGAGATGAGCAAATTAGGAGTCTTCCATGACCACCAAACCACAGTAAAAGATATATGAGTGTAATATTGGCAAAAGTGATGCACGGTGCCACATAGCAACTCTAACTGAAATTAAACATGGGTGTTAGGCTCCAAACAACTCAAAATGGTGTATTTGGTGAGATGAGCAAATTAGGAGCCTTATGTGGTCATTGAATGACAGTAAATGTAATATGAGTGCAAAATCGGCAAAAGTGATACACGGTGCCATACAGCAACTCTAATCGAAATTAGAAGAGGCAATTGGGCCCAAACTTCTCGAAATAGTGTATTTTATGAGACGAGCAAATTAGAAGTCTTCCGTGACCACCAAACCACAGTAAACGGTATAAGAATGCAAAATCGGCAAAAGTGATACGCGGTGCCGCACGACAACTATAAACGAAATTAGACGAGGCTGTTAGGCTCTAAATCTTTTGGAATGGTGTATATGATGAGACGAACAAATTAGAAGCCTTCTGTGGCCACCAAACCACAATTAAACGAAATATGAGTGCAAAATCGACAAAAGTGTCGCGCGGGGCCACACGGTAACTCTAAATGAAATTAGACGAGGCTATTGGGCTTCAAACCACTCGGAATGGTGTATTTGATGAAACTAGCAAATTAGGAGTATTCTGTGGCCACATTACCACAATAAACGGAATATCAATGCAAAATAAGCAAGAGTGTTGCACGGTGCCATATGGCAACTCTAAACGAAATTAGATGGGGTTGTTTAGCTCCAAATCTCTCGGAATAGTGTATCTGATGAGATGAGCAAATTACGAGCCTTCTGTGGCCACCAAATGACGGTAAACGGAATATGAGTGTAAAATCGACAAAAGTGTCGTACGGTGCCACACGGGAACTCCAAATGAAATTAAGTGGGGTCGTTGGGCTGCAAACCACTCGGAATGGTGTAATTGACAGGACGAGCAAATTGGGAGCCTTCTATGACCATAAAACCACTGTTAACGGAATATAAGTGTAAAATAAGCGAAATTGTTGCACGAAACCACACGACAACTCTAAACGAAATTAGATGGGGTCGTTGGGCCTCAAACCTCTCGAAATGGTGAGTATGATGAGATGAGAAAATTAGGAACCTTCCGTGATCACCAAAGTATATTAAACGGAATATGAGTACAAAATCGAAAAAAGTGATGCATAGTGTCACACGGCAACTCTAAGCGAAATTAGACGAGTCTATTGGGTCTAAACCCCTCGAAATGGTGTATTTGATGAGACAAGCAAATTTGGAGTCGTTCGTGGTCGCCAAACCAAAGTAAACAGTATATGAGTGCAAAATCGGCAAAAGTGATGCACGGTGCCACACGACAACTATAAACGAAATTAGACGAAGCGGTTAGGCTCTAAATCTCTTGGAATGGTATATATGATGAGACGAGCAAATTAGGAGCCTTCTGTGGCCACAAAACCACAATTAAACGGAATATGAGTGCAAAATCGACAAAAATGTCGCGCGGGGCCATACGGTAACTTTAATTGAAATTAGACGAGGCTGTTGGGCTTCAAACCACTCAGAATGGTGTCTTTGATGAAACCAGCAAATTAGGAGTATTCTGTGGCCACATTACCACAATAAATGGAATATCAGTGCAAAATAAGCAAGAGTGTTGCACGGTGCCATATGGCAACTCTAAACGAAATTAGATGGGGCTGTTTAGCTCCAAATCTCTCAGAATGGTGTATCTGATGAGATGAGCAAATTACGAGCCTTCTGTGGCCACCAAATGATGGTAAACGGAATATGAGTGCAAAATCGGCAAAAGTGTCGTGCGGTGCCACACGGGAACTCCAAATGAAATTAGGTGGGGCCGTTAGGCTGCAAACCACTTGGAATGGTGTAATTGACAGGACGAGCAAATTGGGAGCCTTCTATGACCATAAAACCACTGTTAACGGAATATAAGTGTTAAATAAGCGAAATTGTTGCACGAAACCACACGACAACTCTAAACGAAATTAGACGGGGCCGTTGGCCCTCAAACCTCTCGAAATGGTGAGTATGATGAGACGAGAAAATTAGGAGCCTTTCGTGATCACCAAAGTACATTAAACGGAATATGAGTACAAAATCGAAAAAAGTGATGCATAGTGCCACACGGCAACTCTAAGCGAAATTAAATGAGTCTGTTGGGTCTAAACCCCTCGAAATTGTGTATTTGATGAGACAAGCAAATTTGAAGCCTTCCGTGGTCGCCAAACCAAAGTAAATTGTATATGAATGCAAAATCGGCAAAAGTGATGCACGGTGCCACACGGTAACTCTAACTGAAATTAGATGGGGCTGTTTGGCCCCAAACCTCTCAGAATTGTGTGAATGATAAGATGAGCAAATTAGGAGCCTTCTGTGGCTACCAAACCACAATAAACGGAATATGAGTGTAAAATCGGTAAAAGTGCTGGACGGTGCCACACGAGAACACTAAATGAAATTAGATGGGGCTGTTGGGCTGCATAACACTTCAGAATAGTGTATTTGGTGAAACGAGTAGATTAGGAGTCTTCCGTGGTCACCAAGCCAGAGTAAAGGGTACATGAGTGCAAACTCGGTAAAAGTGATACACGGTACCACACGACAACTCTAAATAAAATTAGACGGGGCCGTTGGACCCCAAATGTCTTAAAATGGTGTATATGATGAGATGAACAAATTTGGAGCATTCTGTGGTGACCAAACCACAGTAAACGGAATATGAGTGCAAAATCGGTAAAAGTGATGCACAATGCCACACGACAACTTTAATCGAAATTGGACATAAGTGTTCGGCTCCAAACCCTCGAAATGGTTTATTTGGTGAGACGAGTAAATTAGAAGCCTTTCGTGGTCACCAAACCACAATAAACAGAATATGAGTGCAAAGTCGGCAAAAGTGATGTACGGTGCCACACGGCAACTCTAACCGAAATTAGATAAGGTCGTTTGGCCCCAAACCTCTCGGAATGGTGTATATGATGAGACGAGCAAATTAGGAACCTTCTGTGGCCACTAAACCACAGTAAATAGAATATGAGTGTAAAATCGGCAAAACTGCTGCACAGTGCGCCACAGGAACTCTAAACGAAATTAGACGGGACCGTTAGGCTGCAAACCACTTGGAATGGTGTATTTGATGAGACGAGCAAATTAAGAGTCTTCTATGACTATAAAACCACTATAAACAGAATATAAGTGCAAACTATGCAAAACTGTTGCACGATGTCACACAATAACTTTAAACGAAATTAGACAATGCCTAAAGCTCTCGGAGTAGTATATATAATGAGACAAGCAAATTAGGAGCCTTCTTGAGCCGCCAAACCATGATAAACGAATATGAGTGCAAAATTGGCAAAAGTGCTGTGCGGTGCCACACGACAACTCTAACCAAAATTGGAGGGCGTCGTTGGGCCCCAAACCGCTCGAAGTGGTGTATATGATAAGACAGGCTAATTAGGAGCCTTCTGTGGCGACCAAACCATGGTAAACAGAATATAAGTGCAAAATTGATAAAAGTGCTACACGATACCACACGACAACTCTAAACGAAATTAGATGAGGTCGTTGGGCCCCAAACCTCTCAGAATGGTGTATTTGATAAGACGAGTAAATTAGGAGCCTTTTATGGTCACCAAACCACAATAAACGGAATATGAGTACAAAATCGGAAAAAATGATGCACGGTGTCACACGGTAACTTTAAACCAAATTGGATGGGGCAGTTAAACCCCCACACCTCTCGGAATAATGTATTTGATAAAATGAGCAAATTAGGAGCCTTCTGTGGTTACCAAACCACAATAAAAGGAATATGGTGCAAAATCGGTAGAAGTGGTGCCCCGTGTTGCACGATAACTCTAATGAAAATTAGACAGTGCCGTTGGGCCCCAAACCTCTCGGAGTGGTGTATATGATTAGACAAGCAAATTAAGAGCCTTTCATGGCCACCAAACCATAGTAAACGGAATATGAGTACAAAATCGGTAAAAGTGTTGTACGGGGCCACACGGTAACTCTAAATGAAATTAGACAAGGCCGTTGGGCCTCGAGCCTCTCGGAATGGTATATATGATGAGAATAGCAAACTGGAAGCGTTCAGTGGCCACCAAACAATAGTAAACGGAATATGAGTGCAAAATCAATAAAAGTGCTACACTGTACCGATTGACAACTCTAAACGAAATTGGACGGGGCCGTTGGGCCTCCAACTTCTCGGAATTGTGTATTTGATAACACGAGCAAATTATGAGCCTTCCACGGTCTCCAAATCACAGTAAACGGAATATAAGTGCAAAATCGGCAAAAGTGATGCACCGTGTCACACGACAACTTTAATCGAAATTAGATGGCGCTGATGGGCCCCAAACATCTTGGAGTGGTGTATATGATGATACAAGCAAATTAAAAGTCTTCTGTGGCCACTAAACCACAGTAAACCGAATATGAGTGCAAAATTGACAAAAATGTTGTACGGTGCCACACGATAACTCGAAACCAAATTAGATAGGGCCGTTACGCCCCAAACCTCTCGGAATGGTGTATATGATGAGACGAGCAAATTAGGAGCCTTCCGTTACCTCCAAATCATAGTAAATGGAATATGAGTGCAAAATTGGCAAAAGTACTCCACCATGCCACAATGCAACTCTAATTAAAATTAGATGGTGTTGTTGGGCCCCAAACATCTTGGAGTGGTGTATGTGATGAGACGAGTAAAGTTAGAGCCTTCCATGGCCACCAAACCACAGTAATAGAGTATGAGTTCAAAATCGGTAAAAGTATTGTACGGTGCCACACAGCAACTCGATACCAAATTAGACGGGGCCATTAAGCCCCAAACCTCTCAGAATGGTGTATATGATGAGAGGTACAAATTAGGACCTTAAGTGGCCACTAAACTATAGTAAATCGAATATGAATGCAAAATCGGCGAAGGTGGTGCACGGTGCAACGCGGCAACTCTAAATGAAATTAGACGGGGTTGTTAGGCCCCAAACCTCTTAGAATGGTGTATTTGATAAGACGAGCAAATTATTAGACTTCCGTCTAGGCCATTAGGCCCCGAACATCTCGGAATGGTGTGCAGGATGAGACGAGCAAACTAGGAGCCTTCCGTGGCCACCAAACCATAGTAAACGGACTATGAGTGCAAAATAGGCTAAAGTGCTACACGGTATCACACGGTAGCTGTAAACGAAATTAGACGGGGCCGTTGGGCCCCAAACATCTCGGAGTGGTGTATATGATGAAACGAGCAAATTAGGAGCCTTCTGTGGCCACCAAACCACAGTAAACAGAATATGAGTGTAAAATCGGTAAAAGTGCTGCACGATGCCACACTACCACTCTAAACGAAATTACATGGCACCATTGAGACCCAAACCTCTCATAATGGTGTATATAATAAGACGAGTAAATTAGGAGCCTTTCTTGGCCACCAAACCATAGTATATGAAATATGAGTGAAAAATCGGGAAAAGTACTGCATGGTGCCACACGACAACTCTAAACAAAATTAGACAGGGTCGTTTGGCCCCAAACCACTCGGAATGGTGTATTTGATAAGACGAACAAATTAGGAGCCTTCCGTAGTCACCAAACCATAGTAAACATAATATGAGTGCAAAATCAGTAGAAGTGATGCACCGTGCCACACGGTAAGTCTAACCGAAATTAGATAGTACCGTTGGGCCCCAAACTTGTGAGAGTGGTGTATATGATTAGACGAGCAAATTAGGAGCCTTTCGTGGCCACTAAACCACAGTAAACGGAATATGAGTGTAAAATCGTCAAAAGTGCTGCAAGATGCCCCACGGCAACTCTAATCGAAATTAGATGACGCCATTGGGCCCCAAACCTCTCAAAGTGGTGTATATGATGAGACGAGTAAATTAAGAGCCTTCCGTGGCCACCAAACCATAGTAAACGAAATGTCAGTGCAAAATTGATAAAAGTGTTGAACGGGGCCACACGATAACTCTAAAAAAAATTAGTCGAGGCCGTTAGTTTTCGAACCTCTCGGAATGGTCTATATGATGAGAAAAGCAAACTTGGAGCCTTCCGTAGCCGCCAAACCATAGTAAACGAAATATGAGTGTGAAATAAGTGCTACAGTGTGCCACATGGCAACTCTGAACGAAATTGGATGGGGCGTTAGGTCGCAAACCTCTCAAAATGGTGTATTTAATTACATGAGCAAATTAGGAGCCTTCCGTGGCCACCAAACTACAGCAAACAAAATATAAGTGCAAAATCGGCAAAAGTGATGCACCGTGTCACACGGCAACTCTATCCAAAATTAGATGGTGTCGTTAGGCCCCAAACATCTCAGAGTGGTGTATATGATGAGACAAGCAAATTAGGAGTCTTTTGTGGCCACCAAACCACTATAAATGGAATATGAGTACAAAATCGATAAAAGTGTGAGACTGTGCCACACGGCAACTCTAAACGAAATTTGACGAGACCGTTTGACCCCAAACCTCTCGAAATGGTGTATATGATGAGACGAGCAAATTAGGAGCCTTCCATAACCCCCAAACCATAGTAAACGGAATATTAATGCAAAATCGGCAAAGGTGATGCAGCGTGCCACACGGCAGCTCTAACTGAAATTGGACGGCCGTTGGGCTCCACACCTCTCGGAGTGGTGCATATAATGAGATAAGCGTTCCGTAGCCATCAAACCATAGTAAACAAAATAGGAGTTCAAAATTGGCAAAATTGTTGTACGGTGACACATGGCAACTCGAAACCAAATTAGACAGGGTCGTTGGACTTCTAACTTCTCGAAATGATGTATATGATGAGATAAGTAAATTAAGAGCCTTCGTGGCCACCAAATCACGGTAAACGGAATATGAGTACAAAATCAGCAAAAGTGCTGCATGGTGCCACACGATAACTTTAAACGAAATTGGAAGAGGTCGTTAGGCCCCAAATCTCTCGGAATGGTGTTTTTGATAAAACGAGCAAATTAGGAGCCTTTCGTGATCACCAAACCACAGTAAACGGAATATGAGTGCAAAATGGGCAAAAGTGATGCACGGTGCCACATGTCAACTCTAAACGAAATTAAACGGGGTTGTTGGGCCCCAAACCTTTCAGAATTGTGTATTGGATGAGACGAGCAAATTAGGAGACTTCCGTGGTCACCAAACCACAGTGAACGGAATATGAGTGCAAAATTTGCAGAAGTGATTCACCGTGCCGCATGGCAACTCTAAATGAAATTAGAAGGGGTCATTGTGCCCCAAACCTCTCGAAATGGTGTACTTGATAAAACGAGCAAATAGGAGACTTCTGTGGTCACAAAACCACAGTAAACGAAATATGAGTGTAAAATCGGCAGTAGTGATGCACCGTGCCGCACGACAACTCTAACTGAAATTAAACGGCACCATTGGGCCCCAAACCTCTCAGAGTGATGTATATTATGAGACGAGGAAATTACAAGCCTTTTGTGGCCACGAAACCACAATAAACTGAATATGAGTGCAAAATCGGTAAAAGTACTGTATAGCGCCACATGGTAACTCTAAACGAAATTAGACGGGACAGTTGGGCCCCAAACCTCTCGGAATGTTGTATTTGATTAGATGAGCAAATTAGAAGACTTTTGTGCTCACCAAACCATAGTAAATGGAATATGAGTGTAAAATCGTCAGAAGTGATACACCGTGCACACGGTAACTCTAACCAAAATTAGACGGTGTCGTTGGGCCCTAAACCTCTCGAAGCAGTGTATATGATGAAACAAGCAAATTAGGAGCCTTCTGTGGCCACCAAACCACGTAAATGGAATATGAGTGTAAAATTGGTAAAAGTGCTATGTGGTACCACACGACAACTCTAAACGAAATTAGACGGGGCTGTTAGGCCTCGAACCTCTCGGAATGGTGTGTATGATAAGACGAGTAAACTAGGAGCCTTCCGTGTTCACCTAACTACACAGAAACAGAATATGAGTGCAAAATTGGTAAAAGTGTTGCACGGTGCCATACGGCAACTCTAAACGAAATTAGACGGGGCCATTAAGCCCCGAACCTCTTGGAATGGTGTGTATGATGAGACGAGCAAACTAGGAGCTTTCCGTGGCACCAAACCACAATAAACGGAATATGAGTGTAAAATCGGTAAAAGTGTTGCACGGTGCCATACGGTAACTCTAAACGAAATTAGATGAGGTCGTTGGGCCTCAAATCTCTCGGAATGGTGTATTTGGTAAGATGACCAAATTAGGAGCCTTCATGGTCACCAAACCACAGTAAACAGAATATTAGTGCAAAATGGGCAAAAGTGATACATGGTGCTACACGACAACTCTAAACGAAGTTAGACGGGGTTGTGGGGCCCCAAACCTCTCGGAATGGTGTAATTAATAAGATGAGCAAATTAGGAGACTTTCGTGGTCACCAAACCATAATGAACAAAATATGTGTAAAATTTGCAGAAGTGGTTCACCGTGTCGCGCATTAACTTTAAAAGAAATTAGATGGGGTTGTTGTGCCCCAAATATATTGGAATGGTGTATTTGATAAGACGAGCAAATTAGAAGACTTCTGTGGTCACAAAACCACAGTAAACGGAATATGAGTGCAAAATGGCAGTAGTGATGCACTGTGCCGTACGGTAACTCTAACCGAAATTAGACAGTGCCATTGGGACCCAAACCTCTCGAAGTGGTGTATATGATAAGATGAGGAAATTACGTGCCTTTCGTGGCCACGAAACCACAGTAAACCGAATATGAATCCAAAATTGGCAAAAGTGATGCACAGCGCCACATGGTAACTCTAAACGAAATTAGACATGACCATTGGGCCCCAAACCTCTCGGAATGTTGTATTTGATTATATGAGCAAATTATGAGACTTTTGTGCTCACCAAACCATAGTAAACGGAATATGAATGTAAAATCGTCAGAAGTGATACACCGTGCACACGGTAACTCTAACCGAAATTAGATGTGTCGTTGGGCCCTAAACCTCTCGAAGCGGTGTATATTATGAGACGAGCGAATTAGGAGCCTTCTGTGGCCACTAAACCACGATAAATGGAATATGAGTGTAAAATTGGTAAAAGTGTTAAACGGTGCAATACGACAACTCCAAACGAAATCAGACAGGGTCATTTGGCCCCGAACCTCTCGAAATAGTGTGTATGATAAGACGAGCAAACTAGGAGCCTTCTGTGGCCACCAAACCATAGTAAACAGAATATGAGTGCAAAATCGGTCAAAATGCTGCACGGTGTCATACGGCAACTCTAAACGAAATTAGACAGGGTCGTTAGGCCCCGAACCTCTCGGAATAGTGTGATGATGAGACGAGCAAACTAGGAGTCTTCTGTGGCCACCAAACCACAGTAAACGGAATATTAGTGCAAAATCGGTAAAAGTGCTGCACGATGCCATACGACAACTCGAAACGAAATTAGATAGGGTTGTTGGGCCTTGAACCTCTCAGAATAGTGTGTCTGATGAGACAAGCGAACTAGGAGCCTTCCGTGGCCACCAAACCACAGTAAACAGAATATGAGTGCAAAATCGGTAAAAATGCTGCATGGTGTGACACGATAACTCTAAACTAAATTAGACGGGGCCGTTGGGCCGCAAATCTCTCGGAATGTTGTATTTGATAAGACGAGCAAATTAAGAGCTTTCTGTGGTCACCAAATGATGGAAACCAAGATTGTGGGCATGAAAGATGATGAGACAATTGGACAATGAGGCAATTGATGTCAATCAAACTAATCTTGGAAGCAATTGGGCTTAATCTTAAAGGATTTGGGAGTTAAATTGAAGGCAATTGGAGGCAAACTGAAGTTAACTGGGCTTTAGATAATTTGGGCTGAATTCATTTTAATTGTAATGGATTTTAAAATTAAGTTGGTTTATTTAATTTTATGTTAGATCTTAATTCATGTATTGGGTTGGAACATTTAATAACTTAAACCCATGCTTAATTATTTTTAAACCCATAAATATGTTTAGTGAGCCCAATTGTTAAGGGGCTAGGGTTTCAACAATATTTTATTTTCTTGGCCATAAAAGGCTTGTAATTCCAAGTTGAAAGGGGAATAAAAAATGTGGCTAGTTATATTTCAATAAGAGAGAGAAGTTTTCTCCTTTGTTCTTCCATGAACATGTGATCTTATCAAACTATGCTTGTGGTGATCAAACCATGACTCATCTCTTACCTTTTCATCTATGTTTTGGGAGTGGCGTCAATATCCTTCTTTTATAATTTTGGTTCTTGATTGAGTTCTAATCATTGGGTTAAAGTTCTTTATACCTGGGTTCGTGATTGACATATAATCAATGGGTCAAAATTCTTTATTTCGTAAACCTGTTTTAATCTTTCTTAGAGTTGTGTTTCAATTCGACTGTGGGTGTTGTATCATTATACACTGGGTTCGCATCATCAAACCATAGTAAACGGAATATGAGTGCAAAATCCGCAAAAGTATTGCACTATACCACACGGCAACTCTAAATGAAATTAGACGGGGCCGTTGGGCCCCAAACCTCTTGGAATTGTGCATTTGATAAGGCGAGCAAATTAGAAGCTTTCCGTGGTTACCAAGCTATAGTAAACGGAATATAAGTGCAAAATCGGTAAAAGTGATGCACGGCACCACACAACAACTCTAAATGAAATTAGACGAGGTCTGATGCGAACCTCATATATAACGATACGACACCCACAATCAACTTAAAACGAATATGAGTGCAAAATTAGACGCGGTCGTTGGGCATTAAACCTTTCGGAATGGTGTATTCGATAAGACAAGCAAATTAGGAGACTTCCGTGATCACCTAACTACAGTAAACAGAATATGAGTATAAAATCGACAAAAGTGATGCATCGTGCCACACAGCAACACTAATCGAAACTAGACGGCGCTGTTGGGCCCTAAACCTCTCAGAGTGGTGAATATGATGAGACGAGTAAATTATAAGCCTTTCGTAGTCACCAATCTACAGTAAACAGAATATGAGTGCAAAATTGGTAGAAGTGAGTGATGCATTATGCCACACGGCAACTCTAACCAAAATTAGACGGCGTTGTTGAGCCCCAAACCTCTCAGAATGGTGAAGATGATGAGGCGAGCAAATTAGGAGCCTTCCGTGGTCACCAAACTACAGTAAACGGAATATGAGTGCAAAATCGGTATAAGTGATGCATTGTGCCAGACGGCAACTCTAACCAAAATTAGACGGTGTTATTGGGCCCCAAACCTCTCGAAGTAGCGTATATGTTAAGGCGGGCAAATTATGAGCCTTCTGTGACCACCAAATCACAGTAAACGGAATATGAGTGTAAAATCGGTAAAAGTGAAGCACCGTGCCACACAACAACACTTATCGAAATTAGACGGGGTCGTTAGGCCCCAAACCTCTCAAAGTGGTGAATATGATGACATGAGCAAATTAGGAGCTTTCCGTGGTCACCAAACTACAGTAAACAGAATATGAGTGCAAAATCAATAGAACTGATGCACCGTGCCACACGACTACTCTAATTGAAATTAGACTGCGTTGTTGGGCTTCAAACCTCTCGAAGTGGCATATATGTTAAGGCGAGTAAATTAGGAGCTTTCCGTGGCCACCAAACCACAGTAAACGGAATATGAGTCCAAAATCGCTAAAAATGTTGCACGACAGCACACGGCAACTCTAAACGAAATTAGATGGCACCATTAGGCCCCAAACCTCTTGGAGTGGTGTATATGATGAGGCGAGCAAATTAGAAGCCTTTTGTGGCCACCAAACCACAGTAAACGGAATATGAGTGCAAAATCGGTAAAAGTGTTGCACGGTGTCACAGTGCCACTCTAAACAAAAGTAGACTGGCCATTGGGCCCCAAACCTCTTGGAATGGTGCATATAATGAGAGAGTAAATTAGAAGTCTTCCATGACCACCAAACCATAGTAAATGGAATATGAGTATAAAATCAACAAAAGTGTTGCACGGTACCACACAACAACTTTAAAACGAAATTAGACGAGGTCATTGGGCCCCAAATCACTCGGAATGGTGCATTTGTTAAGACGAGTAAACCAGGAGCCTTTCGTGGTCACCAAACCACATTAAATGAAATATGAGTGCAAAATCGGTAAAAGTGCCGCACGACATCATATGTGACAGGACCCAAACCAAACTTTCTCTAATCTCTTATCTGGACGGTCCCGCCGGGCACTCTGACGAACTTCTCTTAATCCGACTCGTCGGATTGGAGAGATCAGCGGAGCGAACCCCTTATTCTTGCCTAATTTTTTAACTCAAATTAATTGTATCTTTATTTTTGTAAATAATTTGGGTGGATAAAATTTTTTCATAATTTCATTTTAAAACAAGTTTATAAAAATTTCGACAGCATAACGGTTGCATTTTTAAAGTTCCCAAAATTTTCACCTGCAATAAAATATACTTCGACTATTTTTCCATTTCCACCCAACTTTGTTTATCCACAAACATGCATTTTCACCAAACTTTTCACAATCCATATGCATTAATTCATAGTAGGATGTATATAAATATATGTCAAACATGAAAATTCACAACCATTTACAACAACCTTTACAATATATACAATTCGAAAATGTAAGCTACCAAGATCATGGTGTAATACATATTATACACGCTTTAGGAATTACGCAACCACACATATATCAAATATACATAAATGCATTAAGTGATAAAGGTGGATCATGTGTAAGTGTTCAAGTATATACATACAAAATCTCCTCTACAATACAGAATTCGAAAGAGTTGCATCACAAAATTAGACAGGGTCGTTGGGCCCCAAATCTGTCGGAAGGGTGTATTTGATAAGACGAACAAATTAGCAACCTACCGTGGTCACAAAATCACAGTAAACAGAATATAAGTGCAAAATCGGTAAAAGTGTTGTACGGTACTACACGGGAACTCTTAACGAAATTAGAAGGGGATATTGGGCCCCAAACCTCTCGGAATGGTGTATTTGATAAGACAAGTAAATTCGGAGCCTTCTGTGCTCACCAAATCACAGTAAACGGAATATAAGTGTAAAATCGGTAAAAGTGATCAGAATACAGAAGCATCACCAAAGAATCCATTGCATGTTCCAATTGGGCCAATTACAAGAGCAAGAGTTAAGAGGTTTAAACAAGCACTTAATGGATTGGTTCAAGTGATTTGAGCTGATTTTAAAATGATGGATTTCAAGATGGGCTTAAAAGAAGATCAAGGCTTAATCAATTTAATTAAAGCAATTAATGAGCCTGATTCTAGCTAATTTCTTGCCCATGAAGACTTTCCAATATGAAGATGATTCTTGGCCATAAAAAACTTTCCAATATGGAGTAGATTCTTGGCCATCAAAAATTTTCCAATATAGGCTAATTCTTGGTCATCAAGACTTTCCAATATGGGTTGATTCTTGGTCATCAAGACTTTCCAATATGGGTTGATTTCTTACCATTGTTTTCAAGACAATTAATATTCAATTTTTAGTAATTTATTTTGCTAATTGTAAGGGCTTAATTGCCTAATTATTTATTTCCTTTTATGCTACTTAGTATTTTGAGTTATATAAACCAATGTAACCCTAAAAGGGAAGGCAGTTGATGATTAATAATATTTGTGAGAGTAATCTCTTTGGTTCTTCGAAGAACTTTTCGAACTTATTAGGATTTTTCCTGTGACGTTCGTCATAGACTTATCAATCAATTATTCCATCATTGATTGTGGCGTTTTCACCATACCAAGGTTCTTGCTTCCATATAAGCAACGGTCGAGGTTTTCCATACAAATCTGATTCTAGACGATCTTGGATCCTTACTTGATTCACGGGTTTCGTCAGTTCTTGGTGTGGTTCGTATCATTTGGTATTAGAGCACGGTTTAGTCTTAGGTTTGTCTATCTTCTTTATTTTATTCTTAAAAAAAAAATTAGAAAAAAAAGCAAAAAAAAAAAATCCAGAAAAAAAAGGAAAAAAGAAAAGAAAACAAAAGAAAAAAAAAGGTGTGATATTGAGATTTAATTCTTGCAATCTTGTTTCAATTTTACATCTTTGTTTGCCTTTATTGAGTCTCAAACCGAATTTCTTGTTGCCATTAAACCCGTAAAATTCCATCACACAATCTTGTATTTTTCTAATTTCCTAGTCTTTGAATCTGAATTTTTCTTGGTGAGTTTGTGGTGGACTGTTATTGGAAATTGTGATATTTGTTTGATTAGTTTGATAAAAACCTATAGAGGATTACTACGAGTGGAAAAAGGCAAGAGTGGTGAGCGCATTAGAGGGTAAAAGCCAATATAATTTTGTGCGAAAACACGAGTGAAAGTTAAGTGCATCTTTATTTCAGTAAAACACGTGAGGGAGTGTGCGAGGTTTCTTTTTTTTTTTTTTTTCTTTTCTTTTCTAACTTTGTTTTGCATCAAACATGTCAAACAACAAGAACAAAAATCTTACGAAAGCATGTCAGGAGAGGTTGATCCGAAGTTACTCATGGAAGCCTTAATGAGTGAGATGAGGAGAATGTTGAGAGCGGAGATGAAGCAGGTTCATGAACGATTAGATCGAGTAGAGAATGCACGTATGGAACAACCACAAAATGTTCCTAATGTGCATAGAACAAAAAGGGTTCAACCTAAGGAAGTGAGAATTGAAGATGAAGAGTATTATGGGGATGGGTTTGATGAAGAAGATGACCAGAACTCAATTGTTAGCAATAGGAGATATGGTGGGCGGTTTAGAGAAGCTAGGAATCGGGAGGATAATAACTTGGGTAGTATTAAAATGAAAATTTCATCGTTTCAAGGCAAAAACGATCCCGAAGCTTACCTTGAGTGGGAGAAAAAGATGGAATTAGTGTTTGATTGTTACCATTATTCCGACCTTTAAAAGGTAAAATTTGTAGCAATTGAATTTTCTGAGTATGCGATTGTTTGGTGGGATCAATTAGTATTAAATAGAAGGAGAAACAAAGTGTAAACCCCTAGTCTCGATCTATAATCTCATAGTGTTAAAAGATAGATTAGAGAGTTAAAATAAATCTCGACACTAAATTAATTAAGTTTCATGGCATTAGAGATTTACTAATTTTCGAGTTATGACGAAATTCGTCAACCATAAAGAGAAAGTAGCATTTTAATAAGGATCCAAACTAGGAAATTGAAAATTTAGTAAATGATAAAATCGAATTTAAATTTTATTAAAAGAGAGAGTCAAGTGGTTGATAGGACAAGCTTAACAATTAAAATAAATTCTAACGAGACGAACGATTAAATCGAATAGAAACAATATAGACACGGAAAAATCAAGAGGGGTATTGCCGTGAGAGAACACCAAGAAAAGGAGTTTGAAATGAAATTAAAAAGAGATGGGGCTTGAATGAAATTAAGAGAAGTTGATTAGTATAAATATAATACTTGGTTGAAAATTGTTTCAGCAAATACAAAGAAATCAGTCATTAGCCGAGAAAAAGAAAGAAGATTCGCGAGAGAGAGAGAGAGAGCAGCAAGCAGTCCAGTCGTGACCGTGAGAGAAGAGACCGAAATGAAGGGATAAAAGAAGAGAAGAAGAGATCATAAGAAGAAGAAACAACCAGCAGTAGCTGGAGCAGAACCGAAGCTGACTTCAACGTGAAGAACAAGTTTCAGCGCGCCAAACAAGAGCAGAACCGTTCGCGCAAGAGCTGGTCGTGAATAGGGAGTTGCTGGCCGTGAACTGCAGCAGCTGGGTAGCAAAGGAAGAAGAAGAAGGAGCACCAGCAGCTGCTGGTCGTAGGAGACACAAATAGAAACAGAACCAGACGAGCTGCATTAGACCTGGGCGCCGGAACTGCAAGGATTGGTCGGCCAGGAAAGAAAAGAGAAGAAAGCCTATCCAATGCTGCCTTCCAAGCTCTCAATCCTCCTTCTGAGACCTCTCTCAACTCTCTAAACTAAGAGCTAAGTAAGAAACATCTCATCCTTTCTTTTTGCTTGCTGAAACTGAAATGGAAATAAAGTTGAGACAGCTTTGTGTTGGATGAGTTGTGATTGGTCAATTGCTTTTAAACTTTGATATAACTTTATGTGAGTAAAATGGACATTTGAATGATGATTTTTTGTGTGTAAATGATGCTTGAGAAGTGTAAATAGGGGCTGTTATACCCATAAATAAAATAGAAACAGAAACTTTGTTGTCATGCATTCCAAGTGGATGATACAAAACTTGAGTGAGCTTTGAGTGTTTAATTGATGAAGTTGAGTGTGAATGTGTGTTATGGCTGTAATGGGCAGCAAATAGACTCTGAAATTAAGTAGTTTTGAACTCAAGTTTGAACATAAAAAGAGTTAGAAAAGTTAGAAAATGTTAGAGTTGCAAAAGGGGTAGTTATAAGCAAATGTGTGATTCTCGAGCTCAAATTTTGAGCTCTAGAAAACCTGACTATATCTGACTTATATGGGGGTGTTCTATACCTCAAATGATGCCTAGGAATCATAGAAAATCATAGGTTTTGGAACAGATTGAATCCGATAAAAATTATGCAAGTTATGTGCAAAATAGTACCGTTAGAGCCTGAGAAGTGAAACGGTTATCCTAATGCAATTTTTATTGCATGAAGTGAGTTTGGTTGATCATTATTAGTTAAATGAGGCTTAGCTATAGAAGAAAAACTAGCGTCGCTAATCCGAAACGGAAAGTATACAAAACGCGCTCTAAAAGTGCCCGAAAATGCCCGAAAAAAGAGCGTTTTCTTTAGATTTGACCTAGCAAATGATAATATTTTTCAACGAAATTTGACGTGTGACTAAAATGTGAGATAAGTAAACCATAGGAAAAAGAACAAAGGAAAACGGAGCCCCGGGCAGCGCGTCGCAGTACGTTCTGTTAAGGGCTATCCATTTCGAGTAAAAATGTGATTTTTTCGTTTTGAGCCTCTAACGAGTATATGGACCGCGTGGAGGTATCCCTAGGGGTCTAAAACTGAAAATTTTATGAATAAATTAGAATTAGAGAGTCTCGGTTGAGTTAGAAATAAGTTAGGAGATTATATGGAGAAAAATGGTCTTAGTTGAGAATTTCTAACTTATAGTTGAGAATTGAGTTTTATTACTAGTAATGATGAGAAAATGTTGTGTAGGTGAAGAGCGAGACACTGAGGCCCCTGAGATTCGTCAAAGCGCTTGACGCGGCTTCGAGGTAAGTGGTTCGCCACTTATGAGTACTTAAATTCTATGTCAATTCATGATTGTTTGTAATATATATGGTATGTAAGAAATAAATGAGAATGAATATAATTTTCAATATTAAGGTTAAAGTTGAGTGTATATGTTCCTATGTAACCTATATAGTAATTGAAACTGATACTAAGTTGCCTTAGAAAGAGTGAAATGAGAAGAGCTTTTAGAAGTTTTAAAACTAGAAAGTTTTGTGCTTTTGCACTTGAAGAGTTGAATATAAAACTCATATATATGCCTTAAAAGTTTATGAAATTTAGCGTTACGTGACGACGCAGAGAATTTCATCCGTAGTCACTTAGATAATAGAAAAGTATAGCGCTACGTTGCGATGCAGACAATTTCGCACGTAGTTGGTTAATTGATAGTTAGCGCTACGTAGCGATGCAGTAAATTCCGCTCGTAGTCGCCTAGAGTTTTAGCACTACATTTGCGATGCAGAAAATCCCGCATTGTAGTTGCTCAGTTATGAGAATTAGCGCCCTACGTGCGATGTAGTAAATTTCATAACGTAGTGGTTGAGATACCTCAGTAAGCTTCATGTTGGCGTTAGTTATAATCGCCCATGATTGTTAGAATGTTTAAAAGATATACATGGGGGTTTTGAAAAAAATCATAAAACTTGAACAAATGGTAAATTGCCATGTTAGTGTATGTGATATTATATCTTCGTTGCACTAACTTGTTGTTTATTTTGTAGCTTATTTACTTTCATTGTGTACTACCGTCGGACGAGACGACGACCCTTTTGTTTTGTATATATATATATAGGTGGGCGAGTTGCGCAAGACACTTGGATACATTTGTATATATGTAATTGATATATTACATTTTGAATTACAATGATGTTTGAAATCGTAAATTTGTAAATATTCATGCATTTAATATATAAATGATGCATATACGCATTTTGTGGATTTGAGTTCATGTTCAATTGTGATGATAATGCTTGGTTGTGAATAAAGAAGTTGGGAGGATATTGAGATTATAGTTGAAGTGTAATTTTTATTACAGGTAAATTTTGGTTTTATAAAAAATGTAGTCGTTATACTGCCGAAAATTTTACAAAAGTATTTGAAATAAAATCGAGAAAAAGTTTTATCACTCCCAACTAACCTAAAGAGAACCAAATCACTAAGTTTTAAACGAGTAAACCGGAGAGAGAAAGTTAGGGTTCGCTTCTCGGATTTCTTCGATCCAATGAGTCGGGTTCGATGAATCTGTTGAAGTGCCTAGCAGGATCCTCCAGACAAGAGCCTAAATAAGGTCTGGGAAGGGTCCTGTCACAGAGAGCGTCCAATAGAGACATGGGAGGAAATAAAAACTATGATGAGGAGGCGATTTGTTCCAAGTCATTACTATCGGGAGTTATACCAGAAATTGCAAAGACTTACACAAGATAATCGGAGTGTGAAAGAATATTATAAGGAGATGGAACTCGCTCTGATCCGTACAAATGTTGAGGACGATCGAGAGGCTACTATGGCTAGGTTCTTGGTTGGTTTGAACCGGGAAATTGCTAATGTGGTAGAATTGCAGCATTATGTGGAGTTGGAAGATATGATACATGGCTATCAAGATTGAAAACCAACTCAAGAAGAGAGGCGACAATACACGACAAAATCCTAGCTCGAGTTCATCATGAAGGCCGAATTTTGTGAGGAAAGAGGAGAAGCAAGCCACGGCCAAGCCCAAAATTGAGCAAAAGCAAGAAACAACTAGCCATGGAAATCAAGGTAAAGTAGATTCTGCCACCACTCGAAATCGTGACATTAAGTGTTTTAAATGCCAAGGCAGAGGTCACATAGCAAGCCAATGTCCAAACAAAAAGTTATGGTATTGCGAGAGGATGGCGAGATTGAATCGGATGATGAAGATGACACCGAGTCTATGCCACCATTGGAGGATGTGAATGATGAGGAATACGTTGTCCAAGGTGAATTGTTGGTTGCAAGGAGAGCTCTAAGTGTGCAAGTTAAAGAAGATGATGAGGTGCAGCAGGAAAACATATTTCATACTAGATGCTCAAAACAAGGTATGTAGTATGATTATTGATTGTGGTAGTTGTACTAATGTTGCAAGCACTGCTTTGGTGGAGAAATTAGGGCTACCAACACTTAAGCATCCACGGCCATACAAGTTACAATGGTTGAATGATAGTGGCGAAGTGAAGGTAAACAAAAAAGTGTTAGTTTCTTTTCGAATCGGTAAATATGAAGATGAGGTGTTGTGTGATGTTGTACCGATGCAAGCTGGACACTTGTTGTTAGGATGGTCATGGCAATTTGATAGACGTGTGAAACATGATGGATTCTCTAACAAATACTCTTTTGTACTCAATCAAAGACCAATCACTCTTGTTCCAATGACACCAAAACAGGTTTATGAAGACCAAGTGAGGTTGCAAAAAGAGAGTAAAAATCATAGAGAGGCCGAGAAAAATGAGAGAGAAAAAGAAAAGAAAGATTCAGCCATTGAGAAAAAATTAGAAATAACACAAAAGAATTTCTATGTAAGAGCGAGTGACATAAAAAGAGCGTTGTTTTCAAATCAACCAATGATTGTGCTTTTGTACAAAAAGGCATTTTTAAACACTAACGAACTGGACCCCGCTTTGCCTAGTTCTATAGTTTCTCTTTTGCAGGCTTATGATGATGTCTTTCCCGAGGAAACACCATATGGTTTACCACCAATTCGAGGGATAGAGCATCAAATTGATTTTGTACCCGGTGCAACCATTCCAAACCGACCAGCCTATAGGAGTAACCCCGAGGAAACAAAGGTGCTACAAAGGCAAGTTAATGAATTGATGGAAAAGGGGTACGTGAGAGAAAGCATGAGTCCTTATGCAGTTCCAGTGTTGCTAGTTCCTAAGAAGGATGAGACATGAAGGATGTGTGTTGATTGTCAAGCCATCAACAACATAACGATAAAGTATCGACATCCTATTCCTAGATTAGATGATATGCTTGATGAATTGCATAGATCTTGTGTTTTTATAAAGATTGATCTTAAAAATGGACATCATCAGATCAAAATGAGAGAAGGAGACGAATAGAAAACTGTATTTAAAACAAAATATGGTTTATATGAATGGTTAGTTATGCCTTTTGAATTAACTAATGCACCAAGTACCTTCATGAGATTAATGAACCATGTTTTACGTGCTTTCATAGATAGATTTGTTGTGGTTTATTTTGATGATATTCTGATTTATAGCAAAAACTTGGATGATCATGTTGAACATTTAAAACTTGTTTTAGATGTTTTAAGGAAAGAAAAGTTGTTTGCTAACCTTAAGAAATGTACCTTTTGCACGAATAAGCTTATGTTTCTTGGATTTGTTGTGAGTGCACAAGGTATACAGGTTGATGAGGAGAAGGTACGTGCAATCCAAGAATGGGCGAGTCTCACAAGTGTAGGTAGTGTTCGTAGTTTTCATGGACTTATTAGTTTTTATAGAAGGTTTGTGAAAAACTTTAGTAGCATCACCGCACCACTTACCGAAGTCATCAAAAAGAATGTTGGATTCAAATGGGGTGACGAGCAAGAGAAGGCATTCCAATTGATCAAGGAAAAATTAACTCATGCTCCTTTACTTGCTTTGCCTGATTTTACTAAAACGTTTGAAGTTTAATGTGATGCTTCAGGTATTGGTATAGGTGCAGTCTTTATGCAAGGAGGAAGGCCAATTTCATACTTTAGTGAGAAACTAAGCGGGGCAACCCTAAACTACCATACTTATGACAAGGAACTGTATGCATTAGTTCGAGCTTTAGAGACATGGCAGCACTACTTATGGCCTAAGGAATTCGTGATTCACACTGATCATAAGTCCTTAAAGCATTTGAAAGGACAACATAAGTTGAACAAGAGGCATGCACGTTGGGTGGAATTAATCGAGTCATTTCCATATGTGATTCAGTACAAACAAAGTAAGGAAAATATCGTGGTGGATGCACTCTCCCGCAGGTATGTATTACTTTCCACTCTTGATGCTAAGTTACTTGGTTTTGAACACATCAAAGAACTATATTCATTAGACCATGATTTTAGTGATGTGTATCAATCTTGTGAGAAATCTGCATTTGGGAAGTTCTTTAGGCATGATGATTATTTGTTTCGGGAAAATAAATTGCATGTGCCTAATTGCTCATTGCGAGATTTGTTAGTGAAGGAATCACATGGTAGAGGAGGTTTAATAGGACACTTTGGAGTTGCTAAGACCTTAGCTGTTTTGCAAGAACACTTTTATTGGCCACATATGAAAAGGGATGTTGAAAGGATTTGTGGTAGATGTGTTACATATAGGCAAGCAAAATCTCGAGTGCAACCCCATGGTTTATACACACCACTGCCCATTCCTAGTGAACCTTGGATTGATATCTCGATGGAATTTGCGTTAGGTTTGCCTAGGTCTAAAGGTAGTAAAGATTCAATTTTTGTGGTTGTGGATAGATTTTCTAAGATGGCACATTTTGTTCCATGTCACAAAACTGATGACGCTTCACATGTTGCTGAATTGTTCTTTAGAGAGATTGTGAGATTGCATAGTATGCCTAGGACAATTGTTTCTGATAGAGATGCTAACTTCTTGAGTTACTTTTGAAAGACCTTGTGGGGCAAGTTAGGAACTAAGTTATTGTTTTCTACTACTTGTCACCCTCAAACTGATGGTCAAACCGAAGTAGTAAATAGGACTTTGTCTACTTTGTTGAGGGTTATTATCAAAAAGAACATCAAAACATGGGAAAAGTGTTTACCACATGTTGAGTTTGCTTATAATCGTACTGTTCATTCCGCAACTAAGTTTTCACCATTTGAAATTGTTTATGGTTTTAATCCTTTGACTCCATTGGATTTAACACCATTACCTATGTCTGAACATGTTAACTTAGATGGAAAGAAAAAGGCTAAATTTGTTAAGCAGATACATGAGAAAGCAAGACTTAACATTGAGAGAAGAACGAAGCAATATGCAAAACAAGCTGACAAAAGGCGGCACAAGTTGATTTTTGAACCTAGAGATTGGGTTTGGTTGCACATGAGAAAAGAAAGATTTCTAGCTCAAAGGCGGTCTAAGTTGCTTCCGAGAGGAGATGGACCTTTTCAAGTCCTTGAACGCATCAATGACAATGCATACAAGATGGATTTTCCAAGTGAGTACAATGTTAGTGCCACTTTCAATGTTACTGATTTAACTCCTTTTGATGTAGGTGAAGATTTGAGGACAAATCATTTTCAAAAGAGAGGGAATGATAAGAATAAAGAAGCATCACCAAAGGATCCATTGCATGTTCCAATTGTGCCAATTACAAGAGCAAGAGCTAAGAGGTTTAAAGAAGCACTTAATGGATTGGTTCAAGTGATTTGGGCTGATTTTAAAATGGTGGATTTCAAGATGGGCTTAAAAGAAGATCAAGGTTTAATCAATTTAATTAAAGCAATTAATGAGCCTGATTCTAGCTAATTTCTTGCCCATGAAGACTTTCCAATATGAAGATGATTCTTGGCCATAAAAAACTTTCCAATATGGAGTAGATTCTTGGTCATCAAAAACTTTCCAATATGGGCTGATTCTTGGTCATCAAGACTTTCCAATATGGGTTGATTCTTGGTCATCAAGACTTTCCAATATGGGTTGATTTCGTGCCATTTTTTTCAAGACAGTTAATATTCAATTTTTAGTAATTTATTTTGCTGATTGTAAGGGCTTAATTGCCTAATTATTTATTTCCTTTTATGCTACTTAGTATTTTGAGTTATATAAACCAATGTAATCCTAAAAGGGAAGGCAGTTGATGATTAATAATATTTGTGAGAGTATTCTCTTTGGTTCTTCGTAGAACTTTTCGAACTTATTAGGATTTTTCCGATGGCGTTCGTCATAGACTTATCAATCAATTAATCCATCATTGATTGTGGCGTCTTCACCATACCAATGTTCTTGCTTCCATATAAGCAAAGGGTTGAGGTTTTCCATACAAATCTAATTCTAGACAATCTTGGATCCTTACTTGATTCACGGGTTTCGTCAGTCTGAACTTATCAGTAATGCACGATGCCACACTGCAACTCTAATCAAAATTTGAAGGGGGCATTGGACCCCAAACCTTCAGAATTGTGTATTTGATTAGACGAGCAAATTAGGAGCCTTATGTAGCCACCAAACCACAATGAATGGAATATGAGTGCAAAATCGGCAAAAGTGAACGGTGCCACACGACAACTCTAATCGAAATTTGATGGGGGCATTGGGTCCCAAACCCTCAAAATTGTGTATTTGATTAGACGAGCAAATTATGAGCCTTCCATAGCCACCAAATCACAGTGAACAGAATATAAGTGCAAAATCGGTAAAAATGAACCATACCACACAACAACTCTAAACGAAATTAGATAGGGTTGTTGGGCCCTGAACCACTCGAAATAGTGTATATAATGAGACGAGCAAACTAGGAGCCTTCCGTGGCCACCAAACCACATTAAACGAAATGTGAGTGCAAAATCGACAAAAGTGCTGCACGGTGCCACATGGCAACTCTAAACGAAATTAGATTGAGCTGTTGGACCCCAAACCTCTTGGAAGGGTGTATTTGATAAGACGAGCAAATTAGCAGCCTACTGTGGTCACCAAACTATAGTAAATAGAATATGAGTGCAAAATTAGCAAAAGTGTTCCACGGTGCTACACGACAATTGTTAACGAAAATAGACGGGGATGTCAGGCCTCAAATCTCTCGAAATGGTGTATTTGATAAGACGAGTAAATTAGGAGTCTTCCGTGCTCACTAAACCACGGTAAACGGAATATGAGTGCAAAATCGGTAAAAGTGATGCACGATGCCACACTGCAACTCTAATCGAAATTTGACGGGGGCATTGGGCCCCAAACCCTCAGAATTGTGTATTTGATGAGACAAGCAAATTAGGAGCCTTCTATAGCCACCAAACCACAGTATGGAATATGAGTTCAAAACCAGCAAAAGTGAACGGTACCACACAGTAACTCTAAACGAAATTAGATAAGGTTGTTGGGCCATGAACCAATCGGAATGGTGTATATAATGAGATGAGCAAACCAGGAGCCTTCTGTGGCCACCAAACCACATTAAACGAAATATCAGTGCAAAACCGACAAAAGTGCTACACGATGCCACACGGTAGCTCTAAACGAAATTAGATGGTGTCGTTGGGCCCCAAATCTCTCAAAATGGTGTATTTGATAAGAGGAGCAAATTCGAACCTTCCGTGGTCACCAAACCACAGTAAACGGAATATGACTGCAAAATCGGTAAAAGTGATGCATGGTGCCACACTGCAACTCTAACAAAAATTAAACGGGGGCATTAGGCCCTAAACCCCTCGGATTGGTGTATTTGATGAGACGACCAAATTAGGAGCTTTTCGTGGCCAACAAACCTTACTAAACGAAATATGAGTGCAAAATTGAGAAAAGCACTGCACGGTGCCACACTGCAACTCTAAACAAAATTGGAATGGATCATTGGGCCCCAAACCTCTCGGAATGGTGTATATGATGAGAGGAGCAAATTAGGAGCTTTTCATCATCACCAAATTGCAGAAAACGGAATATGAGTGCAACATCGTTAAAAATGATGCATAGTGCCACACGGCAACTCTAAACGAAATTAGAAGAGACCGTTGGGCCCCAAACCTTTTGGAATGATTTCGTGGCCACCAAACGACAGTAAACAGAATATGACTGCGAAATCGACAAAAGTGTTACACAGTGCCACACGGTAACTCAAAACGAAAATAGATGGGGTCGTTGGGTCCCAAACCTCTTGGAATTGTATATTTGATCTGACGAGCAAATTAGGAGTTTTCGATGGCCACCAAACCACAGTAAACGAAATATGAGTGTAAAGTTGGCAAAAGTGATGCACGGTGCCGCATGGCAACTCTAAACAAAATTAGATGGGGTCGTTGGGCCCTAAATCTCTCAAAATGGTGTATATGATGAGACGAGCAAATTGAGAGCCTTCCATGGTCACCATACTATAGTAAACGGAATATGAGTGCAAAATCAGCACAAGTGATGCACAGTATCACACGACAACTCTAAACGAAATTAGACGGGGTCATTGGGCCCCAAACCTCTCAGAAGGGTGTATTTGATAAGACGAGCAAATTAGTAGCCTACCGTGGTCACCAAACCACAGCAAACAAAATATGAGTGCACAATCGACAAAAGTGTTACACGGTGCCACACGACAACTGTTAACGAAATTAGAAGGAGATGTTGAGCCCTAAATCTCTCGGAATAGTGTATTTGATAAGACGAGCAAATTAGGAGTCTTCCGTGCTCACCAAATGACAGTAAACGGAATATGAATGCAAAATCGATAAAAGTGATGCACGGTGCCGCACTGCAACTCTAATTGAAATTAGATGGGAGCATTGGGCCCCTAACCCCTCAGAATTTTGTATTTGGTGAGACGAGCAAATTATGAGCCTTCTATGGCCATCAAACCACAATGAATGAAATATGAGTGCAAAATCGGCAAAAGTGAACAGTGCCACACGGTAACTCTAAATGAAATTAGCTAGGGCTGTTCGGCCCTGAACCACTCGGAATGGTGTATATAATGAGACGAGCAAACTAGGAGCCTTTTGTGGCCACCAAACCACATTAAACAAAATATGAGCGCAAAATTGACAAAAGTGTTGCACGGTGCCACACGGCAGCTCTAAACGAAATTAGACGGGGTCGTTGGGCCCCAAACCTCTCAAAATGGCGTATTTGATAAAATGAGCAAATTCGGAGCCTTCCGTGGTCACCAAACCACAGTAAATGGATTATGACTGTAAAATCGGTAAAAGTGATGCATGGTGCCACACTGCAACTCTAACAAAAATTAGATGGGGGCATTACGCCCCAAGCCCCTCGGAATGATGTATTTGATGAAACGAGCAAATTAGGAGCGTGGCCAACAAACCTTACTAAACAAAATATGAGTGCAAAATCGAGAAAAATACTGCACGGTGCCACACTACAACTCTAAACGAAATTGGAATGGGTCGTTGGGCCCCAAACCTCTCAGAATAGTGTATATGATGAGACGAGCAAATTAGGAGCCTTCATGGTCATCAAACCACAGTAAACGGAATATGAGTATAAAATCGATAAAAGTGATGCACGATGCCACACGGCAACTGTAAACGAAATTAGAAAGGACCGTTGGGCCCCAAACCTTTTGGACTGATGTATTTGATTAGAGGAGTAAATTAAGAACCTTCCGTGGCCACCAAACAATAGTAAATGGAATATGACTGCAAAATCGACAAAAGTACTGCACAGTGTCACACTGCAACTCAAAACGGAAATAGATGGGGTCGTTGGGTCCCAAACCTCTCAAAATTGTATATTTGATCTGATGAGCAAATTAGGAGTTTTCGATGGCCACCAAACCACAGTAAACGAAATATGAGTGTAAAGTTGGCAAAAGTGATGCACGACGCCGCATGGCAACTCTAAACGAAATTAGACTGGATCGTTGGGCCCCAAACCTCTCAAAATGGTGTATATGATGAAACGAGCAAATTGAGAGCCTTCCATGGTCACCACACTATAGTAAATGGAATATGAGTGCAAAATCGGCACAAGTGATGCACGGTACCACATGGTAACTCTAAATGAAATTAGACGAGATCGTTGGGCCCCAAACCACTCGGAAGGGTGTATTTGATAAGACGACTAAATTAGCAGCCTACCGTGGTCACCAAACCACAGTAAACAAAATATGAGTGCAAAATCGACAAAAGTGTTATACGATGCCACACGACAACTGTTAACGAAATTAAACGAAGATGTTGGACCCCAAATCTCTCAGAATAGTGTATTTGATAAGACGAGCAAATTAGGAGTCTTCCGTGCCCACCAAATGACAATAAATGAAATATGAATACAAAATCGATAAAAGTGATGCACGGTGCCGCACTGCAACTCTAATCGAAATTAGATGGGGGCATTAGGCCCCTAACTCCTCAGAATTTTGTATTTGGTGAGACGAGCAAATTAGGAGCCTTCTGTGGCCATCAAACCACAATGAATGGAATATGAGTGCAAAATCGACAAAAGTGAACAATGTCACACGACAACTCTAAATGAAATTAGATAGAGCTATTCGGCCCTGAACCACTCGGAATGGTGTATATAATGAGACGAGCAAACTAGAAACCTTCCGTGGCCACCAAACCACATTAAACAAAATATGAGCGCAAAATCGACAAAAGTGTTGCACGATGCCACACGGCAGCTCTAAACGAAATTAGACAGAGTCGTTGGGCCCCAAACCTCTCAAAATGGTGTATTTGATAAGAGGAGCAAATTTGGAGCCTTCCGTGGTCACCAAACCACAGTAAACGAAATATGACTGCAAAATCGGTAAAAGTGATGCATGGTGCCACACTGCAACTCTAACAAAAATTAGACGGGGGCATTAGGCCCCAAACCCCTCGGAATGGTGTGTTTGATGAGACGAGCAAATTAGGAGCCTTTCATGGCCAACAAATCTTACTAAACGAAATATGAGTGCAAATTCAAGAAAAGTACTGTACGGTGCCACACTACAACTCTAAACGAAATTGGAATGGGTCGTTGGGCCCAAACCTCTCGGAATGGTGTATATGATAAGACGAGCAAATTAGGAGCTTTTCATGGTCACCAAACCGCAGTAAACGGAATATGAGTGCAAAATCGACAAAAGTGATGCATGGTGCCACACGACAACTCTAAACGAAATTAGAAGGGACCGTTAGGCCCTAAACCTTTTAGAATGATGTATTTGATTAGAGGAGCAAATTAGGAACCTTTCGTGGCCACCAAACGATAGTAAACGGAATATGACTACAAAATCGACAAAAGTGCTGCATAGTGCCACACAGCAACTCTAAACGAAAATAGATGGGGTCGTTGGGTCCCAAACCTCTCGAAATTGTATATGATCTGATGAGCAAATTAGGAGTTTTCGATGGCCACCAAACCACAGTAAATGAAATATGAGTGTAAAGTTGGTAAAAGTGATGCACGGTGCCGCATGGCAACTCTAAAAGAAATTAGACGGGGTCGTTGGGCCCCAAACCTCTCAAAATGGTGTATATGATGAGACAAGCAAATTGAGAGCCTTTAATGGTCACCACACTATAGTAAACAGAATATGAGTGCAAAATCGGCATAAGTGATGCACGGTACCACACGGCAACTCTAAACAAAATTAGACGAGGTCGTTGGGCCCCAAACCTCTTGGAATGGTGTATTTGATAAGACGAGTAAATTAGCAGCCTACCGTGGTTACCAAACCACAGTAAACAGAATATGAGTGCAAAATCAACAAATGTATTGCACGATGCCACACGACAACTGTTAACGAAATTGGACGGAGATGTTGGGCCCCAAATCTCTCTGAATAGTGTATTTGATAAGACGAGCAAATTAGGAGCCTTCCATGCTCACCAAATGACAGTAAACGGAATATGAATGCAAAATCAGTAAAAGTGATGTAGGTGCCACACTGCAACTCTAATCAAAATTAGATGGAGGCATTGTGACAGGACCCAACCCAGACTTTCTCTGATCTCTGATTTGGAGGGTCCCATCGGGCACTTCAACGGACTTCTCTTAATTTGACTTGTCGAAATAGAGAGATCCGTGGAGCGAGCCCCTTAATCTTTCTCGATTTTCTTAACTTGATTTGATTTTATTCTTTACTTTAGTAAATAACTTGGGTGGATAAAATTGTTTGCAATTTCATTTCAAAGCGATTTTATAAAAATTTCGGCAGCATAACTGCTGCATTTTGAAGGTTTCCAAAATTTTTACTTGCAATAGAATACACTTCGACTATGTATTCATTTCCTCCCAACTTCATTTATCCACAAACATGCATTTTCATTACAATTTCCATAACATTATGCATGAACTCATACTAGACTACATATATACATCATATATGAAAATGCATAAATATTTACAATAGCATTTACAATCATATAGTCAAAAATGCAAAAATGTCATGATTGTAGTATAGTTATGATTATAGTATAGTACAAATGTTTTCCCATGTGCATGATTTACACAATCATATTTTGCGACTCACCCCACCTATAAATATGCAATATAAAGCTCATCGTTGCACCGTCCAATGACAGCACCCAGTGGAATATATAAACTACACAATAGTTAAACAAGTTAGCGCCACAAAACAGTGTAATATAATAAGTACTAATGTAATAACATATAAGCTTATTTAACCTTAGAAACTTCAAAATTTTAAAGTTTTTTTTCTAAAATCCTCATGTATACCCTTAAGTGCTCTAACCATCGCAGGCAATTTTAACTAACGCCAACGCGAAGCTACTGAGGTATCTCAATCACCACGATACGAAATTTACAGTATAGCAACGTAGGGTGATAAATCTCATATTTGAGCAACTACAATGCGAAATTTTCTGCATTGCAATTGTAGTGCTATAACTTGGGCAGCTACGAGGAAAATGTACTGCATCGTCACGTAGTGCCAAACTGTAAAACTAGCCAACTACATGCTGAATTTTCTACGTCGCAACGTAGCGCTATACATTCTAGGAAAATTGAGCAACTACGGACGGAATTTTCTGCGTCGTCGCGTAGTGTTAATTTCTCTATAGACTAAGCGACTACGGACGAAATTTTCTACATCATCACGTAGTGCTAAATCTCATATGGTCTTAAGGCATATACATAGGTTTTTAAGACTAACTCATCAAGCGCAAAAGCACAAAACTAACTATTTTTGAAACTTTAAAACTCTCTTGATTCAACTCTTTTTTTTTTCTTTTTTTTATAAATAACTTAATATTGATTTTAATCACTTTATGGACTCCATAAAAAATCCACATACTCAAATTTTGAACTTTGAAAGTTAAAAGTCATTTTTATTTCCATTTAACACAATAGTCAAAATTTAAAATAGAATTTAAAGCAACCGCAAGTGACGAAACACTTACCTCGAATCCGTGCTCGCCAATGGGCTTTAATGGGTCTCCCTCGCTCTGCTAGCTTGCTCTGAACCTACATATCACATTCTCATTCAAACTTTGCTAGAGTGAACTTCATTGAACTATAATTGAAACTTTGAATACAATTAACTCTATTAAGACCGCTTTAGACTATAATCTTCCCACATAGTTTCTAACTTAACCGAGGCTTTCAAATTCTGATTTCTTTGCAAAAGTTTCAGTTATACACTCCTAGGAACACCCCCATACAGCCCGTATAATTTTCAGAGGCCCGAAACGAAAAATAAAAAATTTACGCCTCTTTTGACACTCCAAAATAGAATGTAACACACGGCTCTACTCGGGGCTTCATTTTCTTTTTTTTTTTTTTCCTACGGTCCTCTTATCTCACATTCTGGTCACCCATAAAATTTCATCGAAATATTCTATCGTTTGCTATGTCAAATATAAGAAAAACGTCATTTTTCGAGCACTTTTTGATGCACGTTTTCGCATCGGATAAGCAACGATGATTTTTCTTTCGTATCTAAAGTTTTTTTTATCTAATTATGATAAAATAAATTCATTCCATGTAATAAAAATTGTATTTACATAGATATCCTACCTTACGACTCTCTAAGTGCACTATTTCGGTCATAACTTGCGCGATTTTTATCGAAATCGATCCCTTCCAAAACCTATGGTTTTCTATGACTCCTAAGCATGATTTGAGGTCTAGAACAACCCCAAATAAATCAGACTTGTGCAGGTCATCTCTATCCCATTGTTTAAGCTCGGGATTCTCCAAATTGTCCAAAACTACTCTTTTGACAATCTTATCACTTCTATATGCTTTCCTAACCTTAATTATACTTAAATTTGAGTTCAAATCAACCAAAACTTAGAGGTTACCTACTGTCCCTCATGGCCTTGACACACACCCATACCCATTAAAGAGTAGAGCTTTTCAATTTTTATAAGACAATATCTCACAATCTTTTCATCAAACAACTAGTCTACAATCTTTTTAACACTTTATGACTTTAAATCTCACTTTAAAGTTTGATAACCATAAACCCTAACCTACCATTCATACACAACACGTCATTTAAACTTTTATATCACCTAATTAGGATTCTACACTTGTTTGAAGTGTAGAACACCCATCAGAAGACACTACAACCATATAGCTTTCTTTAACTCATACAACACCAACTAACATCGAGATTGAGAGAAGAGATGATATCTCACCTTATTTCTTGCTTAGAATGGTGAGATTAGCTTGAAAGAAACCCTAGAGAGGTGATTTGAGGCTTGGAAGGTTACTTGGAAACTTGCTTCTTCTCCCTTGTTCTTCTTGTCGTCCACTTCACTCTCTCCCTCTCTTATTTTTCTGTTTTTCACAGCAGCTCCCTCTCTCCCTTTAAGTTCTCACGACTGCTCTTTTTGTTTCCTTCAATTTTTGCTCTAAGTGTTAGTTATATATATGAATAACATCTCTCAAAATGACTTCCATGTCCCTTTGACTAGTTGACCATTACTAACACTTTTAACTTAATTCAATTAGTGATTGACTACTTACTCTAAATAACAAATCTTATAATTCTCATTTGTGAACTTAATCATATTGTTCTTTATAAATTATCTCTTATTTGTGGATAGACTATTTTACTCTTCATTGACTTTTTCCTTATTAAATTAATTATTGTGTAATTCTAGAATGATCGTTCGCTCTTCGATGGCTGAATTAAGATTAACGTTAACTAGATTTATTATTTTAACTTCATAATCTAGTTTCTAACACTAGGAAGTTAAAAATCGAGACTAAAGGTTTACACATTGGGCCACAAACCACTCAAAATTGTGTATTTGATGAGACGAACAAATTAGGAGCCTTTCGGGGCCACCAAACCACAGTGAACGGAATATGAGTGCAAAATCGACAAAAGTGAACGGTGCCACACAGTAACTCTAAACGAAATTAGATAAGGCTGTTGGGCCCTGAACTACTCGGAATAGTGTATATAATGAGACGAGCAAACTAGGAGCCTTCCCTGGCCACCAAACCACATTAAACGAAATATAAGTGCAAAATCGACAAATGTGATGCACGGTACCACATGACAACTTTAAACGAAATTAGACGAAGTCGTTGGGCCCCAAATCTCTCATAATGGTGTATTAGATAAGAGGAGCAAATTCGAAGCCTTCCGTGGTCACCAAACCACAGTAAACGGAATATGACTATAAAATCGGTAAAAGTGATGCATGGTACCACACTACAACTCTAACCAAAATTAGATGGGGCATTAGGCTCCAAACCCCTTAGAATGGTGTATTTGATGAGACGAGCAAATTAGGAGTCTTTCGTAGCCAACAAACCATACTAAATGAAATATGAGTGCAAAATCGGGAAAAGTATTGCACGGTGCCACACGATAATTCTAAATGAAATTCGAATGAGCCGTTAGGCCCCAAACCTCTCGGAATGGTGTATATGATGAAACGAGCAAATTAAGAGCCTTCCATGGTCACCAAACCACAATAAACGGAATATGAGTGCAAAATCGGCAAAAGTGATGCACCACCACACGGCAACTCTAAATGAAATTAGAAGGGCCCGTTGGGCCCCCAACCTTTGGGAATGATGTATTTGATTAGAAGAACAAATTAAGAACCTTCTATGGCCACCAAACGACTGTAAAAGGAATATGACTGCAAAATCGACAAAAGTGCAGCACGGTGCCACACGACAACTATAAACGAAAATAGACGGGATCGTTGGGTCCCGAACCTCTTAGAATTGTGTATTTGATCAGACGAGCAAATTAGAAGCCCTCGATGGCCACCAAACCACAGTAAACGAAATATGAGTGTAAAATTGGCAAAAGTGATGCATGGTGCCATATGGCAACTCTAAACGAAATTAGACAGGGTCGTTGGGCCCCAAACCTCTCGAAATTGTGTATATGATGAGACGAGCAAATTAGAAGCCTTCCATGGTAACCACGTCATAGTAAACTGAATATGAGTGTAAAATCGGTACAAGTGATGCACGGTATCACACAGTAACTCTAAACGAAATTAGACGGGGCTGTTGGACCCCAAACTTCTCAGAAGGGTGTATTTGATAAGATGAGCAAATTAACAGCCTACCATGGTCACCAAACCACAGTAAACATAATATGAGTGCAAAATCAGCAAAAGCGTTGTACGGTACTGCACATCAGCTCTTAACGAAATTAGACAGGGCCGTTGGGCCCCAAACCTCTCCGAATGGTGTATTTGATAAGATGAGCAAATTAGGAGCCTTCCGTAGTCACCAAATCACAGTAAACGGAATATGAGTGCAAAATTAGCAAAAGTAATGCACGGTGTCACACTGCAACTCTAACTGAAATTAGACGGTGGCATTGGGCCCCAAACCCCTCAGAATGGTATATTTGATGAGACAAGCAAATTAGGAGTTTTCCGTGGCCACCAAACCATGGTGAACGGAATGTGACTGCAAAATTGGTAAATGTGTCGCATGGTGCCACACGGCAACCCTAAATGAAATTAGACGATGGCGTTGTGCCTTAAACCCCTCAAAATGATGTATTTGATGAGACGAGCAAATTATGAGCCTTCTGTCGCCACCAAGCTATAGTTAATGGAATATGAGTACAAAATCGGTAAAAGTGATGCACGGTACTACACGACAATTCTAACCGAAATTAGACGGGGGCATTAGATCCCAAACCCCTCAGTATGGTGTATTTGATGTTATGAGCAAATTAGGAGCCTTCGGTGGCCACCAATCCACAATAAATGGAATGTGTAGAAAATCGGTAAAAGTGCGGCACGATGTCACACAACAACTCTTAATGAAATTAGACAAGCCCGTTGGGCCCCAAACCTCTCGAAATGATGTATATGATGAGACGAGCAAATTAGAAGTCTTCTGTGGTCACCAAACTACAGTAAACAGAATATGAGCGCAAAATCGATAAAAGTGATGCATGGTGCCACACGGTAACTCTAAACGAAATTAGACAAGGTTGTTAGGCCTCAAACCTCTCGGAATGGTGTATTTGATAAAACGAGAAAATTAGGAGACTTCCATGGTCACCAAATCATAGTAAACGGAATATGAGTGCAAAATTGGCAGAAGTGATGTCCCACGCCACACGGCAACTCTAATCGAAATTAGATGGCACCGTTGGGGCCCAAACCTTTCGGAGTGGTGTATATGATGAGAGGAGTAAATTAGGAGCCTTCCGTGGCTACCAAACCACAGTAAATGGAATATGAGTGCAAAATCGACAAAAGTGATGCATTGTGTTACACGACAACACTGACCAAAATTAGACAGCGCCATTGGGCCCCAAACCTCTCAGAATGGTGAATATGATGAGACAAGCAAATTAGGAGCCTTTCGTGGCTACCAAACCATAATAAACGGAATATAAATACAAAATCGGTAAAAGTATTACACGGTGCCACACGACAACTCTAAACGAAATTAGACGAAGCTGTTGGGCCCTAAACCTCTCGGAATGGTGTATTTGATCAGACGAGCAAATTAGGACCTTTCTGTGGTCACCAAACCACAGTAAATGGAATATGAGTGCAAAATCGGAAAAAGTTATACACGATGCCACACTGCAACTCTAACCAAAATTAGACAAGGCATTGGGTCCCAAACCCCTCGGAATGGTGAATTTGATGAAACGAGCAAATTAAGAGCCTGTCGTGGCTATCAAACCATAATGAACAGAATATGAATGTAAAATTAGTAAAAGTATTGCACGGTGCCACTGGCAACGTGAAACGAAATTAGACGACGCTGTTGGGCCCCAAACCTCTCAAAATAGTGCATTTGATAAGGCAAGCAAATTAGGAGCATTTTATGGTCACCAAACCACAGTAAACGGAATATGAGTGTAAAATCGGTAAAAGTAATGCACGGTGCCACACGGCAACTCTAACTGAAATTAGACAGGGCATTGGGCCCTAAACCCCTTGGAATGGTGTATTTGATGAGACCAGCAAATTATGAGCTTTTCGTGGCGCCAAACCACAGTGAACGGAATATGAGTGCAAAATCGGTAAAAGTGATTAACAGTGTCACACGGTAACTCTAAAAGAAATTAAACAAGGTGGTTAGGCCCCAAACCTCTTGGAATGGTGTATTTGATAAGACGAGCAAATTAGGAGACTTCCGTGGTCACAAAACCACAGTAAACAGAATATAGTGCAAAATCGGCAAAACTAATGCATTATACCATGCGGCAACTCTAACTGAAATTAGATGGGGTCGTTGGGCTCCAAATCTCTCGGAGTGGTGTATATGATAAGACGAGTAAATTAAGGGCCTTCCGTGGCAACCAAACCCCAATAAACGGAATATAAGTGTAAAATCAGTAAAAGTGCTACATGGTGCCACACGACAACTCTAAACAAAATTAGACGGGGTCGTTGGGCCCTGAACCTCTCAAAATTGTGTATAAGATAAGACGAGCAAACTAGGACCCTTCTGTGGCTGTCAAACCACATTAAATGGAATCTAAATGCAAAATCGATAAAAGTACTACACGGTGCCACACGGCAACTCTAAACAAAATTAGACGAGATTGTTAGGCCCCAAACCTATTGAAATGATGTATTTGATAAGACGAGCAAATTAGGAGCCTTCCGTGGTCACCAAACCATAGTAAATGAAATATGAATACAAAATCGACAAAAGTGATGCACGGTGCCACACGACAACTCT